>PVJI01004973.1:0-101927 GCA_004026765.1 Micronycteris hirsuta
GTTTTCAGGAACCACTGTAAAGGACACATGGACAGAACTAAGGGGGAGGAGGGAGGCTGGGGGGAGGGGGGCTGGAGGGGAAGGGAGGAGGGGAGGGGAGAGGAGGCAAATAACTGTAATTGAACAAAAATAAAATTAAATTAAAAAAATTATAATAAAGCTCAGTATGTAAGATGACTTACTGTGGTCACAAGGATAAGTAGACCAGTAGAACTGAATAGAGAGTCCAGAATTAGGCCCATATGTATGCTCTCCCTTGATTTGTGATAAATATGCCACTCCAGTGCAGTGAAGAATGAGTGGACTTTTAATAGCCATATAAAAATAACGAATACTTACCCTTACCTATTACCATGTCAAATGTCAATTTTTACAAATTATAGTTATAAATGTGAAAGTTAAAACAATAAAAAGCCTCAAAGAAAACAGAAAAATACCTTACTAAATATGGGTAAGGCAAAGCTTTCTTAAACAGGAAAATAAACATCGAATACATCTTTTAACAAATGGTGAGTAAAGACACCATGAAGTCAGTGACAAGGCAAAACATAGACTGACAAAAAATATATATGTAATACCTATATCTGCAGAAATAAATCAATACACCATTCAATCAACATTAAACATAATAATAAATATAAATATATAATAATATGAATAAAATAAATGTATAAAAATAACAAAATAAAATAAATAAAAAACAAATAATCCAATAAAAAGGGGCCAATGACTTGACTTGATGTCACTTCACAAAGGAGGACATCCAAATGTATTATATAGAGAGATATATGTGTATATATAGTTATATATATACATCTATATATACTATATCTATACTATAGTATATACTATATTATATATGTATATGCACTATATATGCATATACATATATATACTATATATGTATATGCTATATATAGAGAATAATATATCGTATACACTATACTATATATACTATGCTATACTATATATTAGTACACTGTACTACACATAGTATAGTGTATAGTATATATAGTACTGTATATGTTGTACTCTACTATATATATACTATACTATACACAGTACTATACTATATATACACTATATATAAAGTATATACTATATATACTATACTATATACAGTACTACAGTGTATATATACTATATATATACCATATATACTATATTATATATTATATATACTATGCTATATACTATACTATATATAGTACTATAAACTATACTATACACAGCACTATAGTACATATAGCATATGTACAATATATACTGTACTATACATAGTATATACTGTATAGTATATATGTACTATATATACTGTATATATGGTATAATATATAGTATAGTATATATATATATATGTTAATGGATTGTACTTTATGTACTATAGTAAAACCATAAGGAAAAATTCAACATAACTGAGAAGTAACCATTAGTATATTTAACCCCCAATAATTTGAAATAATAGAATTATTAGATTAAATGTACCTAAGTAAGTTTAAAATGGTTGACGGGAACAACAACAAAAACTAATAGAACACTGTCAAAACAGTTCAGGCAGATTTGAAAAAGATTTCACCAAAACTTGTAAAAGTTAAAACTGGATTTATTTCCATTAAATATTTTATTAATTAAATAGAAAATATGACTGGGAGAGAAGGAACCAGTGCAATTAAAAACCCAATGAGGAACCTGAAATGTAGCACAGAGAGAAAGAGAAGGGAGGTATAGAAGAAATATTAAGATATATGGAGAATGGAATCAGAAATAAAGGAGAAAATGGGAAAACAATATTTGAAAAGGTAACAGCAGATAAAATAGTTCATTATTCTTTAAAGCATGAACCCTTAGAGTCAGGCATCACAATAAATCCCGAACAAGATAAACTCAGAAAGAAAACTGGCAATTTTAATTTTACTATGGCTCACTCATATTGAACAGGGAAACTGAGGACATGACATGTTTTTGTCAAACACATGTATGCTGTAGTGACCATATCTACAAACAGCTTTCCTGCCTTTAAATTCAAGGGCAAATGTCACTTCCTGTTCAAGGCCAGCACCTCCATCTGTGCTTTTGGTGGTAACCCCTCTTGCCCTGTAGTGGCCATGGCTCTGTTCTTTTCATTTCTGTTTTGGACATCTTCATTCCTTACTTTTTTCCTTCACCCTATATTCATCATTAACCATCTTGAAAATGAAGCCCTTGCCTTCATCCTGTTTGTAGCTTTGACAGTCATGTGGTATTTTCTTTCCATTCTCATTAAATTTTTCATATAATTAGCACTATTTGCTAGATGACTAGCAATATTTACTTGTCTATTAGTCACTTATTGACAAAAAGCAGTCTGGCTTCTGAAACTCCCCCTGCTAACAAAATGTATCTTACTTGAGTAAAAAACAAACACCTTCCAAAACTCCCCCTGCTAGGACAAAATCTATCTTACTTAAGTTAAACAACAAAAACAAAAAGAAAACGCCTCCATTCCTAAACCCACTGGATAATTGCTAGCTTTATTGCATGCCTGTTTTTCCTATGGGACCCATGCGTAATTATGCCCTTTGTAAGATTCAGAGTGACATTCTCTGTATTCCCCCTTCAATGCTCTGAAGCTGTTCCCCGGAGGAATGCTGCAGCAGTCATTTGATATCTGCCAGTTCCCTGATAGGCTAGCTCAGGGTTCTAGCCACAGCCAGAATTACATTCTCGATCTACTCCCTATTCTAGGTATTCTACCTACTCTCATTATTTTAGTATGTATCATGGTTTTTCTTTCCTTTTTAATCTCCAGCCATACCTTTTATTTCTCCTGTTAGTATCATTTTGAATATCTACTCTTTTCCCCCAACAACACATCTTGACACTATTATCCATCAAGTTATGTGCTTCAGGCATCATCCTATACCCTTGTCTACCCACTGACAACCAACATCTTAACCAACTTCTGTCTTTTCAATATCTCTCCAATAGTTGCTTTCCTTTCTGTCTGTTTCAATGACTGCTGAAATAAACCAGGCCCTAATTGTCTCTTAACTGAACATTAAAGCAAGCTTCTAACTGGTCTACTGCCCCGCAAGTTTGAGCCCTCAGGTCTTGCACACACAGCATCAGTGGTGCAAATTATCTACAAAAGATGAAGTGTTATTTACTTTCAGCAACTAAAAATGTTGCAGAGGCTCCCTATCAGCTATAGGATTAAATCAAAGCTCCTAGACTGATAGGTTAGACACTGTAATCTATACAACTTCAGATTCATCTCGTACCACTCCCTTCCATGGTCCTAGCCTGATAAAATGCTTATGTCTCCAAACTCACTGTTTTAAGCTTCAATCTATGTTTCTGGTATTCCTCTGACTGAAACTCCCCTCATTTTGCTGCTGCTGCTGCTCCATTTTTTCCTGCCTTGTATGTTTAAATGTGATTGATTACTCACACAATAACTCAGACATTAACTCTTCCCAGATGCTTCCCCTGTTGGTAACTTATTTTCCCCTATCTATAAAGCAAGGTGGTACTAAGTGCTTTTTTTGCTTCATCCATTATTGTACTTATGATTGCACAGGATGCTGTTTTTCATGTTTTATGTTTCCTTCATGAGAGTATAAACTGAGAACCTTTGTTTTAATTCATCTTTGTATCCCAGTCACCTAGTGTGGCACCTGACAGGTAATCAATGTTCAACAAGTATCCATTTAACTAATCTCTGGCTCCATAGGCCTTCTCCTAGCACTTACCACATTATATACAGTTATTTGTTGCTTCCTCTCAGCTGAGCTCTGATTTGCAGGCATTGGGTGTGTCTGTTTGAGTGTCTGTGTGTTAAATAAATGGCATAATAAACTAATGAGAGCTGAAAATAAAAGTTTGTTATTCTTATTTCTATCTCTGCTTAGGTATCGCTGTGCTCCTATTCTCTCTGCTGTATGTTCTGATGTTAAACTACTTGTGATATCTCTTGCTGCCCCCAAGTAATATTAATGGTTTCTTTCCTTTGTTATGTTTGTCTTTTTTCTCTCATTGTCTTCCATCTATTTACACCAGGTAACACCATAATAAAGACCCATGCTGTTATATGCTGCTTAATTAACAACAAAAAAACTTTATTCCCTCATGCGAATGTGTTACTCAATGTGCATAATAAGCACAATGTATATGCAGTAAGTCCTCACTTAACATGATCAATAGGTTCTTGGAAGTACAGCAAATTGACATATAATGCCATCAATTTTGCCTTAAGATTATTGGTATAGACAGAATTAAGTCCCAATAGCATCTCATCAACTTTATAACAAAATGATGTTGAATGAAACGATGTTATTAGCAGACCTGCTGTGTTATCCTCTTCATATTTAATCTTTGTAAGGATGTCTACAATAGCTGTTATTAAGCAAATGTTACAGATAAGGAAATTGTACATGTAACCATCCTGCCAGTTATTCAAGGATCAATCAGGGTTTCAATGTAGGTCGGTCTGACTCCAAAATCTATGTTTTTTCTACTTAGCAACACTGCCTCTCCTCCTCCATTGGCAAGTCCTGGCTCCTATGTCTAATATGTTACAGCAGACTGTGGATAAGATATTTACTAACTACTTCAGAAAATATCAAAAACTTACTGCTTTATTCAATTCTTGATCCCTATATTTGACGATAGCCATAGCTTTTCTCAAAAGAGGTCTTGTTCTTCTTGCTCTGTCCTTTGTTTTTTGTTTTTGGTAGTCTACCATTCACCTGAATCACCACCCCCTTAGTCCCAGGTTCTTTTTAAATTAATTTAGAAATAATAAGAAAAAATTTTAAATTAATCACTGACATTTATACAGATCTAGTGAATACTCTCAGGAGGCTTCAGGCTGTTACATATACTACAATTTCTCTAAATACTATCTCACCATTTGATGCCATTCCCAACTGTTATACTTTTTGAATGTTACATAATTAATTCAATATGTGGTTTATTGTTCATATATAGTTTATTTTTAAAATGTCAACATTAAAAGGCAGATGGCCTATTGGCTAACACACTTTGTTCAGTCCTCTGTGCATATCAATACTTGCAGGACCTTCCGGTGATGACGATGGCGTATGATTGTTTAAATTGCAGTAGCAGTGTGTAATCTAATAATTTTGTCTTTCAAATAAGCCAGCATCCATTAGAAATAGACCCTTTACATTTTGGAAATTTGACTTGAGCACACAATTTCACTTGATTGCTTAATCATGTGATAAGCAAGCTTCAGCAACCTAAGTCAAGGAAAATGAATTTGTTTAAGATGCTTTGAAATTGATTAATTTGGATTTAGTTTGCACAAAGTTGTGTGGTATGAATTTCTGTTTAGCCATTTTCTTATAGTAAAGGTGTATAAAATATTCTGAATATCTACTTCAAATCTTCAACTGTACCTCAAGCAAGACAATGCCATTTTAAGTGCAGTGATTCAAAGATGAGGTTGATAATTGAGGGAAATGAGCAAAAAAGCTGTTGAATACAATAAAGACATACTAATATTTTTTATGAAATGTGTTTATCAAGAGTTAACAGGATGGTGACTTATTCATAGAGATCACAATTAGAACATTATTGAAATTGTTAAATAGCCTGGAATACTTAGAATGAATCCACCAGGTACTGTGTTTTTCATACTCATTTAGCTGTATCTTGCCAGCCTATTAATTTGAGGTACTTCATAGGAATGTAAAATATGACTTTTGTCCACATTTAAAAACAAACTTTTGCATGAATATTCATAAGCTATTTTGCTTTTATTTTACTTTTTAATTTTTCAGACATTAAAAGAGACAAGGGTATATGCACCATTCAAAATTAACTACTTACCAATATGTTAGCCTACTTTACACACTTTTTAAGGAATTAAAATATTACTGATTTATCTGCTAAATCGCCCTTCTCATCTTTGATTCTCTCCCTCTGCAGAGGAAGTCAGAATTTGAATTTGGTCTGTGTTCAGTGCACGTAGGGACTTGGGCTCTCAGTTCGTAGATCTCCCTACACCCATCACTTTTTCCTTCCACCTCATGCCAGCCACCCTCTACCATAGTTTCATCCTGCACTTGGTCATTTCCAACAATGAAGGTGCTTTCTGATATCGATTTTAAGAATCCACTCTGAGAGCAAACGCTCTCTTTCCTGCTTACTTACTCCACTCGCACTGTCAGTCCACCAATTATTCGACCCTCCATTGTTCTACTACATTTACATATCCCACCCTCTTGTTCTTCTCTCTTACAGAGATTAGCTACGTTTGATCAAAATGGGCATTCATTTAAATAACCTTTTAAACCTTGTTTCTGTGACTTAAAAAGCCCTATCATTGAACTGAATCAAGGTCATAACAGCTGAATGTGACTCAAGTAAAACACAACCGTGCTAATTAATCTCACCATGGTGGATCCTGGCTTGGTGGGCATGAAGGGTTAGAATATAAGGCCTCTTTATAAGAAAAGAGTACAAGATTATGAGTAGAGAATGCCTACAGCCATTTCAATGCCACTGGACAAGGATATGTTGTGTTAGAAAAAAGAAACTAGTCTTAATAAGCTTTGATTAAAATATCTTATTTTTTTAAACTTTATAAAAATATATCACCATGTGAAAACATTCTTAGAAACACTTGTTAGACCTTACAAGGAGTTGGGATCAGTTAGAAGCCCTCATATTTAAATTTCATTAATATTGAAGTATATTTGCTGCTGAGTTAAACTTAAATTCTGTAACTATACAGCCCAAGTGGCATTCAGCCTTGCCAAAAAATTTCTGGACAATTTAGTTTTTCTGACAACTATTTCATGTTTACTCACTTGCCAATCCTAATGACTACATCACCCTCATTTTAAGCTAATAATTTTCCTAAATAATTCATAGAAAATGTAGATGCAGTCAAATGAGAATTACCTCTTTCTCTTACCAGCCTATTTGCCTGTCTTCACATACTCCATCTTTTCCGTTACAATATAATAACAGAAGCGGCTCACGTGAAGAGTGCCCGTTACCCATGCACTTGCCAAGCGGATGTCATTCTTTTCTTACACATCCAGTAGCTTAATTATCTCTTCTTCCTCAGGAATCATTATTATTTTTCTCTACTTTGACTGCATATGGACATTGCAAATCATCCTTACCTTAGGAAAGAAGCAAACACAAGATAAAACACAGCTCTGCATCCCAGCTCTGCCTTTCTAGTCTTTACAGTAAATCTTATTTTAATAAATACTTTGTTTTCCACATACCTGCATGCATGTCATTTTCTATTCAACCCATTCAAACACGGATTTTATCAAAGTATCATATTCTAGATCTGAAGTCAATTTTCCTAATTAATTTGAAGATATTTTTATTTTCTTATTTTCTTGTTTTTTTTAAAAATTGTATGTAATATTTGAGCTGTACATCATGATGGTTTGATATAAATAGTGAAATGATTGGTACATCTCTTCACATAGCTGCTGTCTCTGTGTGTGATAAGAGCACCTGAAATGTACTCTCTTAGCACATTTCTAGTATTTGTTACAATACTGGTAACTATAGTCACGTTGTGCCTTATATCTCTAAACATCCATCTTTCATTTTGTTTGCTTGGTAATACATCTGATGGCTTTTGGATATCATTTTTTTGCAGGTACTCTGTTTTTTCAGTCTAGGAACTTTAGATCTTTCTCTTCCTATTTCAGAGCCCTGAGATTTCACAATTGCATGTCTAGAGGTGTGTGTTTCTTTGTGCACCATATATCCAGTTTAGTGCTAATCAGGACTTTTCAATTTAATGACCCACGTTGGTTTTCAGTGCTAGAAATTGTACAGATATAATTTTGTTACATGTACCCCCTCTTTATTCTTTTCTTCAATATTTTTCAAGTTTATTGAGGTATAATTGACAAATAAAACTATATAAAGTGTAAAATGGATAACTTAACAAATGTATACTTATGAAATAATTATCATACTTTGCAGTTACTTTTTTTAAAAAGATTTTATTTATTTACTTTTAGAGAGAGGGGGAGAGAGGAAGAAAGAGGAGAGAAACATTAATGTGTGGTTGCCTCTCATGTACCCCCTACTGGGGACCTGGCCCACAATCCAGGCATGTGCTCTGACTTGGAATCAAATCAGTGACCTATCAGTTCTCAGACAGTCACTCAATCCACTGAGCCACACTAGCCAGGGCACTTTTTAAAAAATATTTTGTGGTGATTTTGCTTAAGGTCTACAGCCTTAGCAAATTTCAAGTAATTTTCACTGTTTTATTAACTATAGTCACCATACTGCACATTAGATCCTCAGAGCTCATTCATCTTATAATTGAAGGCTTGTACCTTTGACCACTATCTCCCTCATTTTCACCCCCCTCAGCCCTTGGTAACCACCAAGGTACTCTCTGTTCCTATGATTTTTTTTTTTATTCTACACATAAACCAGATGATACAGCATTTGTCTTTCTCTGCCTGGCTTATTTCACTTGGCATAATGTTCTCTAGGTTCATCCATCTTGTTGGAAATAGCATGATTGTCTTCTCTCTAATGTCCAAATAAGACATAGGTATGTGTATAGGTATAGATATAGATATAGATAGATATTTTCTTTATCCATGACCAACACAGGTTGTTTCCCCTCTCTGGGCTAATGTAAAGAATGCTGCAGTGAACATGAAAGTGTAGATATCTCTTCAAGAAATTGATTTTGTTCTTTAAATATATACCCAGAAGTGGGATTGCTGGATCAGATGATGATTCTAGTTTTAATTTTTTGAGGGATCTTTATACTATGTTTCACAATGGTTGTACCAACTTACATTCCCACCAACAGTGTATAATTGATCCCTTTTCTTCACATCCTTGCCAGGATTTGCTATCTCTTGTCTTTTTGTTAAAAGCCATCCTAACTGGTGGAGAGGTGATATCTCATTGTGTTTTGATTTGCATTTCCTTGCTAATTAGTGATGTAGAGCACGTTTACATGCACTATTTTTTGGCAAGTTTTCTGTCTTTGGAAAAGTGTCTATTCGGATCCTTTGACCATTTTTTTTAATTGGGTTATTTGATTTTACCTATCGAGTTGTATGTGTCCCTTATATACTTTGGATATGACCCTTATTACATAAATAGTTCGCAAATATTGTCTTCCTTTTGTAGGTTATCTTTTGAGTTAATAATTGATTGTTTCCTTTGTTGTGCAGGAGTGTTTTAGTTTAATATAGTCCAACATTTTGATTTTTATGTTTGTTTTTGTGCTTTTGGTGGCATATGCAAAAATTAATTGCCAAGACCAATGTCAAGGAGATTATTTTCCCTATGTTTTACAAGCTTTAGGTTTAGTTTATGCATTTAAGTATTTAATCTATTTCAAGTTAATTTTTGTTTGTGGTATAAGATAGGGGTCTAGTTTTATTCTTTTGTATGTGGCTATCCATTTTTTGCAACACTATTTATTGAAGAGATGATCCTTTTCCCATTGTATATTGTTGGTACCTTTGTCAAAGATTAGTTGACTGTATACAATTAGGTTTATTTTTGGCCTCTTGATTATGTCTCTTTGTTTATGTGTTTGTTTTTAATGTCTGTACCATACTGTTTTGATTAATATAGCTTTATCATATAGTTTGAAATAAGGAAGTGTGATACCTTCAGTTTTGTTTTTCTTTCTCAAGATTGTTTTGACGAATTTGATAAGGTACAGCACACATTTATGATAAAAACACTAAACAAAGTGGGAATAGAGGGAGTGTTCCTCAACATAGTAAAGGCCATATATGAGAGGCCTACAGTCAACATCATACTCAATGGGCAAAAACTAAAATCTTTTGCACTAAGATCAGGGACAAGACAAGGTTTTCCATTTTCACCACTTCTACTCAACATAGTATAGGAAGTCCTAGCCACAGCAATCAGACAAGAAAAGGAAATAAAAGGCATCCAAATTGGAAAAGAAGAAACAAAATTGTCATTGTTTGCAGATGACATGATAGCGTACATAGGAAATTCTATAGACTCCACCAAAAAACTGTTGGACCTAATAAATGAATTTGACAAAACAGTAAGATACAAAGTCAATATTCAGAAATCAAAAGCATTTTTGTATACCAACAATGAAACATCAGAAGGAGAAATCAGGAAAAAAATCCCATTTGATATAGCAACAAGAAAAATAAAATACCTAGGAATAAACCTAACCAAGGAGGTAAAACACCTGTACTCAGAAAACTACACAACACTGAAGAAAGAAATCAAGGAAGACACAAACAAATGGAAACATACCGTGTTCATGGATCAGAAGAATTAACATCATCAAAATGACCATACTACTCAAAGCAATTTATATATTCAATGCAATACCTATTAAAGTACCAATGGCATATTTGATAGATATAGAACAAACACTTCAAAAATTTATATAGAATCATAAACAACCCTGAATAGCTGCAGCAATTTTGAGAAAGAAGAGCAAAGTCAGAGGGATCACAATACCTCATATCGAACTGTATTACGAAGCCACTGTAATCAAAACAGCCTGGTACTGGCATACGAACAGACACATAGAACAATGAAACAGATCAGAGAGCCCAGAAATAAATCCAAGTCTCTATGGTCAATTAATATTTAACAAAGGGGACAGCAGCATAAAAAGGAGTAAAAATATCCTCTTTGACAAATGGTGTTGGGAGAACAGGACAGCTACATGCAAAAACATGAAACTTGAGCAGCGACTTACACCATACAAAAAAATAAATTCAAGGTGGATAAAAGATTCAAATATAAGTTGTAACACCATTAAAGTTCTAGAGGAGGACATAGGCAGGAAAATCTCGGATATTCCACTCAGCAATATTTTCACTGATATGTCCCCTAGAATGAGGGACATAGAGGAAAGAATAAACTAATGGGATCTCATCAAATTAAAAGGCTTCTGCACAGCTAAAGAAAAAGCATTAAAATGAAAAGAGAATCAACCATGTGGGAAAACATATTTGCCAATGATACCTCAGACAAGGGTTTGATCTCCAAAATATATAAAGAACTTACATGACTCCACTCTAAGAAGACAAGCAACCCAATTAAAAATGGGAAAAGGACTTGAACAGACACTTCTCCAAGGAGCACATAAAGATGATCCAGAGACTTATGAAAAGATACTCAGTATTGCTAGCTATCAGAAGATGCAAATTAAAACCACAATGAGATACCACTTCACACTGGTCAGAATGGCCATCATAAACACAGCAACAAACAACAAGTGTTAGAGAGGATGTGGAGAAAAGGGAACTCTAGTGCACTGTTGGTGGGATTGCAGACTGGTGAAACCACTATGGAGAACAGTATGGAATTTCCTCAGAAAACCAAAAATGGAATAGCCTTTTGACCCAGCAATTCCACTGCTAGGATTATATCCTAAGAACCCTGAAACACCAATCCAAAAGAACCTATGCACCCCAATGTTCATAGCAGAACAATTTACAATAGCCAAGTGCCGGAGGCAACCTAAGTGCCCATCAGTAAATGAGTGGATCAAAAAACCATGGTACATTTACACAACGGAATTCTATGCAGCAGAAAGAAAGGAGCTCCTACCCTTTGCGACAGCATGAATGGAACTGGACAGCATTATGCTAAGTGAAATAAGCCAGGTGGTGAAAGACAAATACCATATGATCTCACCTTTAGCAGGAACCTAATCAACAAAATGAACAAGCAAACATAATATAACCAAAGACACCGAAATTGAGAACAGGCTGACAGTGATCAGAGGGGAGAGGGGAGAGGATTATAGGGGAAAAGGGTGAGGGTTTGCAGGAACAATTGTAAAGGACACATGGACAATAACAAGGGAGGGGTGGAAACAGGAGGGAGGTGGGGAGAGCTGGGGCAGTGGAGAGGAGTGGGGGGAAAGGCAGAAAATTGTACTTGAACAACAATAAAAAAATTTAAAAAAAAAGATTGCTTTGACTATGTGAAGTATTTTATGGTTCCATACAAATGTTAGGATTTTTACTATCTGTAAAAAATTCCTTTGGAATTTTGATAGAGATTGCATTGACTATCTATAGAACATTTAAGGTAATATAGATATTTAAAAATTATTAATTATTCCAATATATAAACATAGAATATCTTTTCATTTATTTGTCTTCCTGAATTTTCTTACTCAATGTCTTATAGTTGTCAATATACAGATATTTCACCTCCTGAAATTGATTCTTAACTGTTTTATTTTTAATATTGCAAATGAGATTTATTTCCTCTTCGCATAACTCATTGTAAATGTATGAAATGCAACATGTTTTTGTATAGTAATTTTGTAACCTATAGCTTTATGGAATTAATTTATTAATTATAACAGTTTTAGGGTGGTATTTTAGGTTTTTCTATACATAATATGTAATCTGCAAACAGAAAATTTTAATTATTTCTTTACGATTTGGATACCTTTTACTTTTTTTCTTCCCTAAATGCTTTGGCTAATACTTTCAGTACTGTGTTGAAATGGTAAGAGTGGGCACCCTGGCCTTGTTCCTGATCTTAAATAAAAAACCTTCAGTTTTCCACCATTGACTATAATGTTAACTGTGGGCTTGTTATATATGGCCTTTATTATATCAAGGTACATTCCCTATACACACTTTGTTGAGAGTTTTTTAATCATAAATAGATATTGAATTTTGTCAAATACTTTTTCTGCATCTGAGATAATATGATTTTTATTCTTAATTCTATTAAAGTGATATATTGCACTTATTGATTTGCATATTTGACACATTCTCACATCTCAAGAATAAATCCCATGTGATCATGGTGTATGATCCTTTTATTGTGCTGTTGAATTCTTATTGCTATGACTTTAAGATTTTTTTATATTGTTCATCAGGGATATTGGCCTGTAATTTTCTGTTCTTGTAGTGTCCTTGTGTGGCTTCAATATTAAGGACAATGCTGACTTTATGAGTTTGGAAGTGTCTCCTCCTCTTCAACTTTTTGAAAGAGTCTGAACAGGATTGGTGTTAATTCTTTAAATGTTTCTTAGAATATATTAGTAAAGCCATCAGATTATGGGCTTTTTTTCATTGAAAGTTTTTGATTACTGATTGAATTTCCTTACTCATTGGTCTGTTCAGATTTTCTACTGTTTTTTGTTTCTCACTTGTTTCTTTGCTAGATGTTATTTCTTTTCAACTCCTAACTTTGGGCGTCATTTGTTCTTGTTTTCCCAGTTCTCTGAAGTGTAAAACGAGGGTGGTTAATTTGAGATCTTTATTATTTTTTAATGTAGACATTTATCATTATAAACTTTCCTCTTAGAGCTACTTTTGCTGTGTTGCATATTTTGTTATGCTGTATTTCTATTTTTATTTGTTTCAAGATTTATTTAAAATTTCCCTTTTTGATTTATTCTTTACTCACTGGTTGAGTTCCTGATTTTGGGTCTTTCTTTCCCAGTGCCCCAGCTCCTAGCTTTTATAAACCTATAGCTCCCGTCAGTGAGTTAGTTTTTCTCTAAACGGGTACAATACACTCAAACCCCTCCCAGGGTGCAGTGACCCTGGCGCTGGTCAGCCTGGAGGTGCAATACCTTCAGCTAGTTTCATGACACTTCACCCCCACTCCTATTTTGCTTTTAAGTTCCATTTCTATTCCACAGAGATGGTTACCTCATTTGTGAGTGTAGCTCTGTGTTATATATATTTCTTTTTATATTTATTGTATGCATCAGTGGTATATATTTGGAACAAAGATGGTACCCAGTCTGGACAGGAAATATAATTTGTTCATTTTCCTTAGAGACTAGTATTTCTCTGTGTCTTTGAAAATCTTATACTGATATTAATGTCTTATTTTTTTCTCCCCTCTAATAACTCTTCCTCCTTAACTGTTGGTTGTCTGCCTGAGAGTTTTGTTTTAATTATTGGTTTTCTTTCACTGAGGTTTTTTTCTCTTTTACATGGGCTGGATGTTTCTTATATTTGACTATTAGTGTTGCTACACAGGGCTGTAAAGGATGGACGGCTACAGAACAGAGTGAATGCTGGGAGAGCTGAGCATCAGGGAGCCTGGGGTTTCCTCACTGACACCTTCTCCTTCGGAGATGAAGCGCAGCCTGGCCGTTAGGGGTATCTGACAGAAGCAGAAAAAAAATGGAATTCTGGGAAATATTTTCTGTATTCAAGTTTTAGTTAATTATCTGGTTATTTCATATTTTGCAAACCAAAAAGAAACAACTTTTTAAGTTATTATTAAATACATTTGTCTTAATATATACTCTTTTGGAATAATCTTATCAACATTTTACATTTATGTTTCTAGTATAAGGAAAAAATCAGACCTTCAATCTGAAATCCAGTCTTTGATGAAAATGAAGTCAAAAAATGATGCGTATCTTAGAAAACTATACAAGGAAGCCTATCATGTTGGTGCTGTTTTCCACCTAACCAAATTTAAAACAGAGGAATTAGAAGAGCAAATAGCAGAAGTGAGAAGAAAATTCAAGGTTTGTAACTCTGCATTCTTCTGAGTTGTGAAAAACAGTGATAAACCCGACTTTTATTGATTTAGTATTGATAATATTAGATTTTAACTTAAGCTATAGTTGTCTTTTAAAAAAAATCTCTGCTTCTGAAAAATCAGAAGAAAAATTACTTCTCTACAGAGCCCCAGCCTAAACAGGAGAGGATTTGGGGCTTAATGTATCTAATCAGCATTGTGTCTACCCTTTGCTATTACCGACCCCAAACCATTTGGATCACCAGAACAGTGGTGCTTGGTTCAGCCTCACCCTACACATCTAACATATAATATTCCTGCTATGGTAAAAGGGGGGGATTCTAGGAAATGCCCCTGCTTCCTTTCTAATGTAAGAAAAAGGAGTACGTGCATCGGGCCCACAAGTTATTGGATTCCAGAACACCAAGGAATTAGTACAAGGAATTAGTAGGCCACAATCTGCAGGAACAACAGCTGATAGGCCTCACACACATTCCTAACTGAAGATATGATGGATAGCCACTCCCGGCCATTTGGCATCGAGACTCGGGAAGTCAACTCCATTTTACCGCACACAGGGACGACTTCTGTCCACACACATCACACCCACACTTCTTTCGTCTTGGGTGTTTCTTTACTGAAGACTTATGACTATGCAATCATCTGTAAAATAGAGAATCTGTATTCTAAGTCCAAGCCCTGTCAAAGCACTATCTTTGGTGAAGACTTTTTATTGTGCTATCTAAATTTAGGACATGTGGATTGTCTGCCAGTAGATGTTTCTGCTCTGAGAGACCGGGGTTTTGTTCCCATGTGGAGTCCAGCTGTGCCGCTGACTTGGTGAATCTTGCCTTTGTTCTTTCTCATGGGTTTCTCAGTGGGCTTGTTACATCTGTATGTTCTAAAATTAGTATGACACAAATGATATAAAGATTAACCTCAAGGTTATTTTAAAATTATAAAGCATATGATTATATATATGCGCTAGGATGTATACTATAGAAGTTTATAATTTTCTTGAGTTTTTCATTAATGTGTGTTTCTCTGTGGCCATCAATTCATATTTTTATTGAGGCTACCAATAAAGACAACATCATCTGGCTGCTTAACAATATGTTTTAATGTTTTTCAATTGGCAGGAAACCCTCGATATCATTCACATGGTCATTGCAACCTCCCTTTAATTTTTCAGACAAATTGCTTCACTAACCTGAGACACTCACTTAATAAGAATGCTGTCTTATTAAATTGTTTACTTTTTCCTAAATTTTTCTGTTGCTATAAAATACAATTTGTAGGTTAAGTGCAAATTTGCTGTGACTCCACCGTACTTGCTTTGCCAACCCAAGGCAACGTGTCCCCTGGCTTCGTTCAAGCAAACTTGAAGAAGTTGCTCATCAGGTGCTCTTCCTGCCCTATGGTAACTGAGAGATAGCTGGAAAGAAGCTACAGAAAGAAATTGCTCCATGTAGGAAATATTTCCCACTGCTAAACACTCCTGCTAATCTGTGAGCTGAATGTGTAGGACATTAAATTACACATGAGTGGTAGTGAGTTAAAAATAATTTTCTCAGTAGTCTTTAGTTAATTCAGGTTTGTAGTAATTAAAGTGTGTAGTTTCTAGCTTTGTAATGACCCTAGTGTTTTACATTGACTCATTAATGAAAATCTGTATAATTTTTTGAGTCTGGACACCGTTGTTTTTTTTTTCCCCTCTTATAGACAACTTTGTGTATTGTTGATCCTGGCCTAAAATTGGTCCTTAATTCATGTCTTCTAGAAAGTTAATTGTAGCAATACCACCTGTGAGCAAGCTCAGAGAAAACCTTTTGAAGCCTTAGAGGAAAAATTTCTGAATTATGTTTTTTCAAATTACTGCATATGTAAAATGCCCAGTTACTTTTAGGCAGCCATACACTAGAAGTCACTTTGAACAATCAAGACATCTAGAAGTTTCTGGAACTTTCCAGCTGTTAAAGATGATTTATCCCAATTTTTAAATATCTTCAATTTCAATAACTGACCTATTCAGAAAAGACGAGATTATCCAAGTCCTGGGATAATTATGGGAGGTAAATCAATAAAAGTGTAATATGTATTCAGTTATGCTGTTGATGGAAGGAACAGAAAAATCATCCAGTGTTGCCTGAGGAATGTGATATTGTGTCAAAAAAATCTTGAAAGCTTTCATCAGATATTAAATACTTCTCAACACTTCAGTAGGTTTCTCTGCAAGCTGCAGGAATGTGGAGGGGTGGCGGTTGCTTGAACATATTGGAATTTTGGTGGAAAAGTAGAACATCAGGCCACTCTGGTTCCAGATTAAAATAATAGTACTAGACCTAGTAGAAATAAGTCCATAGATTTTGAGACTTATTACTTGAACATGTGTTACTTGGAAATATGTTGTCTAATCCACATATTCTGGTATTTTTTCAGTTATCTTTATGCTATTGATTTCTAGTTTAATTCTATTGTGATCTGACAGCAGACATAGTATGATTTCTCTAGTCCTTTAAATTTGCTTAGATGTTTAAGGGTCATTTTTAATGCTAGGAAAAGACATTATGTAATGTCTTTAGAATGTAGGTACTGAGTGTTTATGGAAAATGTGAATATAGTTAACACATAGTGGGAAAATTTAAATACACAAGTGTCTCAGTAACAGAATAGTTAAATGTGAGTACAAGAATAAATTATAAACTGATTCAGTTTTGAATTTAAAATAGTTAATGGGACTTCTGCTTTTTTAGTTGGCTGAGAAAGATCTTGCTGGGATGAACTTAGCAAAGATAACAACCTTAACCTCTGGACCAAAAAAAGGAATACACTAAAAAGGCATAATGCATGCATATCTCTGGGTTTGGAAACTCAAGTTATTTTGTTTTGTAATTTTAAAGTGTTTTTTACAAAATATATACAAGACCCTCATTAGAAAGCAAAGATAAATAGTACTCTTGTGTTATTTTTTTCTTTTGTGTTGATTTTTAAGCACCAGGTTGGACTGGCATTTGGACTTTCTGTAGGGACCTGGCCACCGAGAAAGTGCCAGAGCTGCCCTGCCCCACTAGTTTAGTTCGACCCAACAGTTATTTGCACAAATTCAAAACTTTGTTTTGTGATTATTAACTCTGAATTTTAAAATCTGTTTTTCTGTCTTTCTGGTCTCAGATCTTAGATAATAATATGAGTCATCTAACTTTTTTCTTAGTGGCTGTTCTGTCCTTGGAACACAAACTGATGCTACTGTCTCAATTCTGATCTTAATCTATTGGCATTGAGTGTGTACTTCCCTTTTCTCTTGCGCAGGGGCCATGCCAATCTTCTCTGTATCGTTCCAGTTTTAGTATATGTGCTGCCTAAGTGAGTTAGTCATTTCTCTTGAATGTGAGTTTCTGGATATAACACTGACTCCCGTGCTTTGCTTTTCAGGGATCCTTTGTCCTAGGAGCCTTTCAGTAGCATAGCTCTCTGCTGCCACCTTCTGGTTTCAGACTGCTAGAACCAGGCAGCAGGTCAAAGGTGACTATTTTTAGTGTGAGCCTTTCCCAGCATCTGAAATGCTGTCACTCTCTTTACCTCAGCTTCTTTCAAGTTCTTCTAAGTGGTCTATTGATATTTCTTATTTATTTTTCAGCAAAACCAGAACTGACTAGTTGTGACAGAGACCGTATGCTCCCGAAGCCTACATTATTTACTATCTAGCCATTTACAGAGAAAGCTTGCCGGTCCCTACTCCAAACAATACAGGAATAGCAAAGGTGGGGAGCAGCCCCAGCCTTTACGGATGAGGAAAAGTACTCAAAGAAGGAACAAATGTAGAGGAGTTTGCTCTCTTCCGAAGGAGGGTAAAACCCTTTTGGAGAGGGTGTGGCTATGTCTCAGTAGATAGTCCATAAACAGCCACCGGCCAGATGCTAGAGAAATTGGATAGAGGTTAAACGGATGTTGTGGCGTTTCTGATTAGGGACCTGGCTGGGGTGCAAGGCCCATCGGTTCCACGCACACCAGCTGGCAGCACTTCTGCTGGAGGAAGGAGAAAACAGTCAGAAAGGAACAGGTCGTGAACCCCTTTACCCTAGCCAGCGAGCCCTTCCACTGCCCCCTGTCGATAAAGCCTCTTCACTGCAGCTGCAAGAGCAACTGTTGACAAGATTCAGCTCTGGTATCCCAAACTAGACTTAAAAGGATGGTATGGCGCTAAGAGGCAATAATTAGATAATTGGCGCAAACTTATAGTCCACATGCAAATTTAACTGGTTGCTACATGTAACTGATCATTATGTATTGCACTTTTTTGGTTATAACTTTTGAGTCTCCTTTAATTGGAAAGAGTCTCCTACATTAAAAAAAATAGTCTTTTCTTGACATTTTTTAAACATTCTGGGCTAGTTACTTTGCAAAATTTCTCTCAATGTGGATTTATCTTTTTGTTTGCTCATGATTAGATTCAGGTTAAACACTTTTGGCAGGAATAGTTCATGGTTATAATATTGTGTCAATTAAATACATCACAAAGTACGTAGTGTAAGTTTGTTTTATTACAAGTGATAGTAAGTTTAATCATTTGGTTAAAGTTATGGCCAATAGATTTATCCATTTCCCTGTCGTAGTTATTAAGTACTCAATTTAGTGATATTTTAAGATAGGCAACTGTCTGTGTCTCTAAAATATTTCACTCAATAGACTTAGCATCTATTGGTACTGTTTGGTTGAATGTATTATTGTAACAGTTATGAAATGGTGATGTTTCTGGGCTTTCGTTTCTTTTGCAATGAACTGGCGATTTGAAGTGCTGGAAACTCTGGCATAACTTAGGCTGCAGGCTGTGTTCCTGAAAAAAGGTAGTCTTCTCTCAGTTCTTACTTGGGGACTTCTTTCCGTGCCATCCTGACGACATCACTCATTTCGCTACATCGCGAGGAAAACAGCTGGCAGGCCCTATTTTATTATCCATACTCAAGATGCTGTTTATGAATGGCAATTTGGGTGATAATGATATTGGAGCCGATCCCGAGTTTCTCATTATATAAAGACATTTTTTAGAAAACATATTTTTGAGTTAGAAAGAACCTGAAACTTTTACAGTTTAATTCCCCAAACTAGAGATTAAAAGGAATTTGTTTGTTATTGGTTAATGCATTTGTTCAATAAATTATTCATTCAACAAATATTATGTTCGGGACAGAGTACTGGAAGCTGAGGATAGAGGAGGGAGCTTACTTAAGAGTGCTGTAGAATGGCCCAAGCTATGGTGTTGTAACCATATGGAGCAATCAGGGGCCCGTCCTCATGGTGCCTTGGTGACCCAAAAATTAATGCGGGAAGAAACAAGTTTTTATTTACAATATTCCAGCCTTAGGAGGGGGTGGCTCAGAGCGCTTATGCTCAGAGCCCACCTTTCCCACGAGACCCAGCACTTCCCTTGTTCCCCAATGGGCTTTAAGCCAAGACTAAGCCCAACGGATCCCCATTTCCTTATCTTAAGCCAACTGTGCAAACAGTTCTCCAGACCCTCTGGAAGGTACTGAAGTCACCATCCTCACACAACAGCTCTCCCCTTCAGGATCTGGGGTAGGTTGTCACCAGCCTCCACGTTATAGTCCAGGGATACATGTGCCGTGTTACACTGGATCATGGTGAAGTCCAGGAAGGCACACATCCCATGAGTCCAGATAGAGTCTGGGTTTGCAAGGTAGCAGGTCAGCGTCTTGCAAGGTGTCTTTGGAGAGTTTGGAGTCCACTAGAGCAGGCGTGATCAAAGCCGCATGCCTGTTTTCTTACTAGCCCCTGATGGCCCAGCTCCTACAGCCCGAGTGGCCCTCACTTGGCTCTTATCTCGCTATCTCATTACCGGCAGCCTACCGGAGTCTACCTTCAGTGCCAGCTGCATCCGGGCTCTTCCTCCTCTCTCCTCACTCTGCCCCCATGGCTGCCCACCCTTAGTTTTAAATCCTGACCCGGAGCCTCCTGCGTGACCTCATCTCGGACTTCTCCTACAGTGAGCTACATTTGCTAGTTTACCAGTATCTTTCTACCCTCTCTGGGTTCCCATCCTTAGTCAGGGCAAGCAAGACTCAGTGATCAAGGGGGAGCTGTCCCTACTGTCTAGTCACGAGTCAGGATACATTCTGAAAGTCGTTATACCTTTTGCCCTGAGGCCTGAGGCAGTAGAACAGCTCCTAGTACAGCTATTAAACTAGCTATTAAGTCACTGTTGTAATGCAAAGTACCTTAATCCTATCATCTGCTCCCCCCCATCCCCCAACCATGGGCTGTGGGCATTTCTCATTTTCCTGGGCACCCCTCGCTCTGTACCCTGTCATGCGGTCCTGGATAATGATACTTGTGAAATATGAGCCATGTGACAAATCCCACAACTTCTAGGACCTGTTTTCTCATTTTTGAATGTGGAGAACTGTAGTTGTGTCACTGCATGGATATGTTGATAAACATAAATATACACACTCAGGCAGCTTTCACTTTGCACACACCAGCTCTCTGAGCCCTGTGCCATTTTGCATGACCCCAATGTGCATGAGTTTATTAGCAAAGCACCCTGCACAAGGGCTGCCTATACATATATATATCGTGACCACACTCTAGTTACCTGTGTAAGTTAACTCTACAGTAATTTGTACCCATCTGATTCTGGTACTGTCCTCAGGAGCTACATAGTTTATACTGCATAATTAATTAAAAGGCAGTATCTCTCCAGGGCTCAGAGTTGGCCCAGTAGATCCAATTTCAGAGCTGGCTGTGGGTCACTGGCAGATTGGCACTTCTTTAACACGAAGTCTCCATTCCACCCTCCAACCTGTGGTCTAGGTGGCTGAGTTATAGAATTCAACAACCCAATTGCTTGGGCAGCCTCACAGAAAGGGCAGACTTGCAAGGATGGAGGCCCAGGAGAGTCAGAAGACTACACTGAATATCCCCCTCACATTTAGGATCCTAGGCATCTGAGGACCGTGGGATGCTAAATCAGTTAGATAAAGTCCCAGGCTCTCCGATTATGTAAATTAGATCCTGGTTCCACAGTATGCTAGTTTTTTGTGTATTGGCAATTTACAAAATCTTTCTGTATCATTTTTCCTATTTACAAAAAGGAACAATAACAGCTATTTCATCACTTTCATTGTAAAGTTAAAATAAGATAATTATACATAGTAGATAAGTAATATATTTTGTCCATAATAATTAGCAGCACTAATGGCAGGTTAATCATTGAGGGGACTCATGACATTCATATTTCTCTGTGGATATAGCGGCCCAGATTCCCCTTCAACAATCAGTTAAGTCCCTTTGCTTAAGTTCATTCCCCTTCTGGGGGGGGCAGCTCAAATCTGATGACTGATACATGCAGTATAGTATTGGCACCTTGGTCTGATTTGGGGCAAAGCTGAAGGTCCCTTCTTGCTCCGGGACCCCCTATGGAGTTGACCAAGGCTGTTTAGGGGGACTGCATTGTACGTTTTTGCTCAATCCTGCTTTCTTCTCCCATCCATCCTTTCTTCCTGTCCCAGCCCCTCTCCAGTCCACCAGAGTTGATTCCAAGTGCATTCCTTGATGAGGACCTGCACACCAAATCCCACCTCCAGTCAGCTTTACAGAACTCACTGCCTTTGATAACAAGATTATAAGACAAAGAAGTCCCCTCACTCAGACGTTGTGCATCATAGCCTAAAGCCTGTGACCATCTGAGCTCACCTTATGTCAGCCTTTGGCACGCTCTAGGTTGCTTTAAAGGTCATAGTAACTCAGTAGTTCTAGGAACTGGTCAGCTTCAGGGCATTTGCCAGTGCCCAGGGTACCTACCAATCAGACTTCTAGTAAGGGGATGAAACAAAGGAAGGCCTTGAACATCTGGGTGGAAATACTCCCCATGGCCCTGTGTCTGGTGTAAGTGTGACCCCTGGCAGTCCAGCCAGTAATAGGCACCTTCCCTCCTTCCCTCCAGTCATTTGACCATGGCCTCTGAGTCACAGAGGTTGGGGGTGTGGTAGAAAACAGAGTTCCAGAGCTCTCTCAGGGGCCAGAGGGAAGCTCCGGATATTCCCGTGGGGAGTGTAGATTTGTCTGCTGGTAACATGTGGAATTGGATTTGTACGGATGTACAGATTTTAAAATTTCTAGGGACTCTATCCTTTCTTTTCAAAGAAATACAATTATTTTACTCTTGCAGCTTCAGACTTCTAGTCTATTTTATTATAATTTCTCATATGTTGCCTACAGTTTTTAATAGCTTTACATCTACATGTCCTTTTTGTATAACATTAATATCTCTTAAGTTCAGGGACTTAAATGCTTTTAAACAATGAATTACTCTCTTACTGGATGACAATTAAAAAAACACTTGGAAGAATGAGTGAATGAATTTAAGGAACAAAAACTAGGCAGTCCGTATTGCAACCAAAGTTACCTTTCTAAAACACACACTTGGCTTAACATCCTTCATTATTTTTCTTACTATGCCTTAAAATTCTACATAATCCATTTAGCCTCATGCCTCACTATCCCAACTCATCTCCTCAGTACACACACACACACACACACACACACACACACACACACATACAGACACACACAGACACACACTTTTCAATTAGTTTTAGACAAAGGTCAAATATAGCACTCTTTTGGAATATTATATATATTTTTAAGTATTTTTTATTGATTATGCTGTTACAATTTTCCCAATTCCCCTCCTTTATTCCTCTTCCACCCTGCACCCCCAACCCTCCAGCATCCCATCCCCCTTAGCTCATGTCCATGGGTTGTACCTATAAGTTCTTTGACTCCTCTGTTTCCTATACCATTTTTTATCTTTCCCCATCTATTTTATGCCTACTAATTATGCTTCTTCTTCCCTGTACCTTCCCCCTCCCCATTGAACTCCCTCTATGTGATGTCCATTTTTCTGATTCTGTTCCTGTTCTGGTTGTTTGCTTAGTTTTTGTTTTTGTTGTTTTTCTTTTCTTTTAGGTTCATTTATTAATAGTTGTGAGTTTTTGTCACTTTATTGTTCATATTTTTATCTTCCTTTTCTTTTTTTAATTACTTTATTGTTGTTCAATTACAGTCATCTGTATCCTCTCCCCTCCCCTACCCCCTCCAAACCCACCTCCCTCCCCTGCCTCCACCTTCCCCCTTGGTTCTGTCCATGTTCCTGAAAACCCTTCTCCCCATAGCCCCCTCCCCCCTCCCCTCTGGCTATTGTTAGATTGTTCTTAATTTCAATGTCTCTGGTTATATTTTGCTTGCTTTTTTCTTTTGTTGATTACATTCCAGTTAAAGGCAAGATCATATGGTATTTGTCCCTCACAGCCTGGCTTATTTCACTTAACATAAAGCTCTCCAGTTCCATCCATGCTGTTGCAAAGGGTATAAGCTCCTTCTTTCTCTCTGCTGCGTAGAATTCCATTGTGTAAATGTACCATAGTTTCTGGATCCACTCATTTGTTGATGGGCACTTAGGTTGCTTCCAGCACTTGGCTATTGTGAATTGTGCTGCTATGAACATTGGAGTGTATAGGTTCTTTTGGACTGGTGTTTCAGGGCTCTTAGGGTATAATCCCAGTAGTGGAATTGCTGGGTCAAAATGCAGTTCCATTTTTAGTTTTCTGAGGAAGTTCCATACTGTTTTCCACAGTGGCTTCACCAGTCTGCATTCCCATCAACAGTGCAGTAGGGTTCCCTTTTCTCTGCATCCTCTCCAACACTTATCTGTTGCTTTGTTTATGATGGCCATTCTGACTGGTGTGAGGTGGTATCTCATTGTGGTTTTAATTTGCATCTCTCTGATGGCTAATGATGTTGAGCATCTTTTCATATGTCTCTGGGCTCTCTGTATGATCTTCTTCTTTTTCTTAGATAAGTCCCTTTAACGTTTCATATAATAAGGGCTTGGTGATGACGAACTCCTTTAACTTGACCTTATCTGGGAAGCACTTTATCTGCCCTTCCATTCTAAATGATAGCTTTGCTGGATAGAGTAATCTTGGATGTAGGTCCTTGCCTTTCATGACTTCAAATATTTCTTTCCAGCCCCTTTTTTTAAGGAAATCAGCTGATAGCCTTATGGGAACTCCTTTGTAGGTAACTGTCTCCTTTTCTCTTGCTGCTTTTAGGATTTTCTCTTTGTCTTTAATCTTGAGTATCTTCATGATGAGTGCCTTGGTGTGTTCCTCTTTGGGTCCAACTTCTTTGGGACTCTCTGAGCTTCCTGGAAGTCTATTTCCTTTGCCAGATTGGGGAAGTTTTCCTTCATTATTTGTTCAAATAAGTTTTCAATTTCTTGCTCTTCCTCTTCTCCTTCTGGTACCCCTATAATTTAGATATTGGAACGTTTCCAGTTATCCCAGAGAATCCTCAGCCTCTCTTCATTTTTTTTGAATCTTGTTTCTTCGTTCTAATCCAGTTGGATGTTTATTTCTTTTTTTTTTAATTCCAAATCATTGCTTTGAATCCTGGTTTCCTTCTTGTCACTTTTGGTTCCCTGAATATTTTGCTTTATTTCATTTTGGGTACCTTTCATTTGTTCTTTCATTTTTTCAACCAAGCTCAATCAGTTCTGTGAGCATTTTGATTACCAGGGCTTTAAATTCTCCATCAGATAGGTTGGCAATCTCTTTATCACTTAGTTCTGAGGTTTTGCTCTGTTCTTTCATTTGGGCCATATTTCTTTGTCTTGGCACAGCTGACAGGTTGTAAGGGGCAGACCTTAGGTATTCACCCCCGCAGGGCAACCCTCCTTGCTGCATACTGGCACTGCCTGTAGGGGAGGGGCCAGAGGGGGAACAGTGTGGCTCCCCTGCTCGTCTCTAGCGCACTTTCCAACAGACTCTTGTGTCAGACTGGAAGTATCTCCCACTACGACAACCCCAGCCACAGCCCACAGTCAGCTCTGAGTCTCAGTTTCCCCATAAGTCAGTCCCTTCCACACAGCTCTCCAAGCTTGGCGGCCAGCCCCACCCCTCAGCAACCTCCCCGAGGTTTTTCTGAGTCAGCCCACTCGGTCCACCACCTTGCCAGTCTGTTTGTTCTGGTTGATTTTTTCTTTAATTTCTTGGTTGTCAGAGTTCCACGCAGCTTGATTTTCTGGCACTTTTGGTTGTTTATTGATTTTAGATTGGTTGTTATCCTCCTTTTGGTTGTGTGAGGAAGCAAAGGGTTTCTACCTACACCTCCATCTTGGCTGGAATTCCTGGAATACGATATATTTTTTCTCCAGTTTATAAAGGCATTTTTAATTTGGTTCCCTCTAAATTAGATATTGAACAAATTGATAAACCACTATGTCTGCTACCATGTTAGAAGACGCAACTAATTTCATTTAAATTATCCAAATATATCTTTGTGTACATTGGCTTTAGATAGAGGTCTGTCCTTCAGTGAGGTGATGTATTGTCAAGCTTGTTTTTCCTTCTTCGGAGTGTTTCTTTTCCTTTAGGAAAGACTAATTTTGATGAGTTGGTACATCACGAAAAGGAAGAGTTGTAGGAGAGACAGATAGAATTCTTTCTTTATATTGTCTCTGTAGGCTCTGGGGTATGGTGAGGGAGTCTATGATAAAGGAGGGGTGTTACAGACATTTCTGAATCTCCATTGTACGTTTGCAAAGCTGTACCTCTCTTTCGAATGTGGAGGACACCTATATACAGGCCAACTCCTCTCTCCATGTGGGGTTCATAGGTGTCATTCTGAAACAGAAGCAAATTGTTTTATGATAAGGTATAATACAATACAACTATGAAGAGTTTAAAACTCTTGATCCAAGTAACAGAAAGATTTTTCCAAATATATCATGCCCACTCATTTCCAAGGAGTGATATAAGAAAAAGAATGAAAAAATAAAAAAGGAACAAATTATTCCTGACAAATGGAGAATCTAATTCCATATTGCAAACTTCAAACTTGAATCGTATCTATCTCATTTTTAAGTTGAATGTGTTTATTATGGAAATTAATATTAAAAGCAAATGGATGGATAGTTTTGAAAAAGAAGAATTGAAGACTGTCTATTCTTTCCCTTTTCGATTACTTTGATATTTTAGTTCCAGATCACAAAGTACAAAGTGCTTTGAACTGAACTTCTGGATTCTATTCCGTGGCCTTGTATCACCTGCTAACTTTGCCTCAAATAACAGCAGGCTTGTTTGTTTATCATAAGACTCCACTTGTAACAATTATGTTACTTTTTATTAAACATAAATAAAATGTATCTGGTGTTAGTAATTGTCTTTAAGATGTTTTCTGATATTCTATAAATACAATCTCTTTAATTTTTTTAAAATAATTTATAGGGTAGAGAAGATTTCTTGAAAAAACTCACTCGAGCTGCAGTAGCTAATGGAATGAATATTCAGGTGATCCTAATTTGCTATTAATATTTTATTCTTCCTTTCATTTGCATTTTCCTTAGTATTTTAAATTTGTCTGTAATGAGGCATCTTTTCACTACTTGGTTTGCAAGCCAGCAGTTTTTTTCTCCTTAGCTGATGACAGTTGCCCTCTGTGTATGACCAGCAGTGTCTGATCATGCAGAAAGAAGCTGACCTCCCATATACATATCTCATTTTGTGGCTTAATGGGAATTTCTGCCAGCCTAGTAAAAGGGCAGTGGACTCTTATTCCTAAGTGTCTCTTTAGTTTGCTTTGTGATGATGTTTTGTTTTCTTTATTTTAAGTGTCTTTCAATTGAATTTCTTTATTTAACCCTAAAATAAAAATACGCTATGATTTTCCTATGAAAAAAATTGAGACTAAAGCACTGTAGCTAGTAAAGTCAATTTTTATTTTTGTATCTTTATCTATACTACATATATGTCCTTTGAAACCCAAGTTGGGTCTTTTGATCCTTGCCATCTTTCTAGAATGCCTCCCATTCAAAAACATATAAATATTTGAAATTATAAGAAAAATAAAATCAAGGGGCAAAACAATCCAAAACAATATTATTTTTCAAGATTATTTGAGATTATCTGCACCTCTGGTTCTCTTTGAAACAAGCACAAATTTTGCAAGTTTTTTCTATTAGGAAATTTGACATTTACAAACATATAAAGCAGTGTTTCTCCACTTCTATGTGTTTGAAAATGCCAAATTTTCTAATTTATTTATATATTTAGCATTCTATAATCTCTCACCCCTTTTTGCTTACTATTTTGTTATTAAATTGTGTTCATTGGTTATATTTGGTCTTAGATTTCAAGAATTACATGTTGGGTTGGCCAGAAAGTTCTTTTGGTTTTTTCCATAATATGGTTCTATTTGTCTTTAACTTCATTCAAAACAATTTTGTTAGATTGTATGGACACAGCTGAATGCCATACATGCTGTATGGTATCAGCGTGCATTTAAAGAAAAAACTTATCATCCAAAAGAACCTATGCACTCCAATGTTCATAGCAGCACAATTCACAATAGCCAAGTGCTGGAAACAACCTAAGTGCCCATCAGTAAATGAGTGGATCATAAAACTGTGGTATATTTACACAATGGACCACATGCAGCGGAAAGAAAGAAGGAGCTTCTTCCTTTTGTGACAGCATGGATGGAACTGGAGAGCATTATGTTAAGTGAAATAAGCCAGGCTGTGAGGGACAAATACTTTAACTGGAACATAATCAACAAAAGAAAAAAGCAAGAAAAACATAACCAGAGACATTGAAATTAAGAACAATCTAACAATAGCCAGAGGGGAGGGATGAGGGGACAATGGGGAGAAGGGTTTTCAGGAACCACTATAGAGGACACATGGACAGAACCAAGGAGGAAAATGGAGGCAGGGGAGGGAAGTGGGTTTGGAGGGGTTTTGGGGAGGGGAGGGGAGAGTATGCAGACAACTGTAATTGAACAATAAAGTAATAAAAATAAATAAATAAACATCAAAATTGGTAAATTTTGTATAGCCATTTTAATATTGAAGATGGAAAAAAATAAGCAATATTTTTGGCTTATTATGCTTTATTATTTCAAGAAAGATAAAAATGCAACCAAAATGCAAAAAAGAAGATTTGTGCAGTGTATGGAGAAGGTACTGTGACTGATCAAATATGTCAAAAGTGGTTTGAGAAGTTTCATGCTGGAGATTTCTCACTGGATGGTGTTCCATGGTCAGGTAGACCAGTTGAAGTTGATAGTGATCAAATTGAGACACTAATTGAGAACAATCAACATTATATCACGTGGGAGATAGCCAACATACTCAAAATATCCAAATCAATAAAGTTATTTGTGAAAATGGAATGAACTTTTTGGCCAACCCAATATATTTCAATATTTGTCATTAGTGTGTTCTCTAGCCTTATTATCTTCCAATATTTATTAAGAATGTTTTATTTTTATTATCCATTAACATTTTCCTCTCACGATTTTTCTAATAATGTGTCTACTTTTGAAATATGTTATATTCATACTTATCCTTTTTTGTGGTGGCATTTATTTTTTGATTTCCAAATATTAGCAAATATTCCTGCCTGGTGCAAGAGGGAGACAATGAATGTTTAGATAGTTAATAACTGAATGAATTATTTTAAATCTTTGCTGACAGAAAACACTGTATGCTCTGCAAGAAGAACAGATACTTGAAAAGGAGGACCTTTTGAAAAGAAAAGTAATGTATTCCCTAATACTGGCAGAAACAGAGGCGCCTCTACTTCAAATGGAAAGTGATGCTGTAAGGATAAAAAATATCCACAAAGAACAATTTGAGGTAAGCGTTTCCAATTAATTCAGAAACAAATTTGCAGGGATATTTAAATTGATAAATTATGTTTATGATTTTATATTATTACTTGGAAAATTATGATTTCATATAGGAAGACATAAAATCATGAATAGAATAAATATTCCATAAGCACACAAGTGATCTACAGTGGAACTATGTAGAGCGACTATTAATATTATTACCTGGAACCCTATACTATATCATAGAGTGCACTTGTGAAAAGCAGTTTTCAAATAGGTGAATAATGATTTATTTGGCATGATTACCCACTATGGTACATTGAATTCAAGTCTTCACTGTTCATTAATAAAACGGTGAAGCCATGTTTACTCAAATATAAAGTATAATGCATCTTGACATTTTCATGGTACATTTTTGATGCATGTAGAAAACAGGCTGGATGAAAAATAAAGCAAATGTTGATAAAATATTTTCAAACCAACAAGTTTATGGCAGTAACTGATATTACTAGCCCTTCCCAAAGAAAAATGTAGTAAACAAAATATGTATACATAATGTCATTAGTCTTTTGGAGAAGTAGAGGGTGTGGTAAGAGTTTTCCATTCTTGTCTTTTGCTGCAGGGGAGTGCATACATATTATTCATTCGGGCCATTTTGAAAACAGGATTTTTTTCATCGCAAGTAGTGATGTAACTTTATATTCTAGTCTTTAAAAATTTTCAAAAATTTTTATTTAAAAAACTTTGTGATTGCAAATTGTTCCTGTTATGAAAGTATTTTTTTTTATCTCCAAAGCCTCCCAATAGGATGGGCGGGAGACAGTTTCTCTGCATTACAGACTTCAGAAAATTGAAACCTAAATGCATGAAGCAACTTGTACAAGTCCATAAAGCATGGAAACAAATTCTGAGTGTGTTACCCTACTTAGGGCTTCTGAATGCTTCTCCTGGAGCTCATGTAACTAACACCTAGAGAGATAAATGCTTTTGATAATGACCTCCCCTTACATCCATGATAGAAATTTATTAATTGTATCAAAAGTCTCAATATAATCATTTGAGTATAATAATAAATTCCAGAACAGATTAATAATGACTTTTATTTCCCCTTATTTTATAATAGCCATTGTTTTATATCTTTTTATAGTTTAGTAATCAATTTTTTTATTTTAATAGTTTATAAATTGTAAGAAATTTTAATTTAGCAAAACCTCTTGGAAAGAATAGTTTACATACACACACTTTCTGTGATGATTACTGAAAATTTGTATTGGAGCTTTAATGTTGGTTAAAATATTTTAAATATTGTGATGAAAACTCATAATTTCTATGTGAGTTTAATAGTGTTTGTTACTTAGCTAAAATTGATACAATTGTTTTCTCAAGTAACTCAAATTGAATATTGGGATTGTGCATATCATAGTATGTTTTTGTAATTCATGTGTGGTGCTCCGTTTCCTTATATTGAAATATATATTGTTATTATTAAAATAGTCACTTGGGATATATTTCATTTACACCAGGATAATCGAATTGTAAATGCTACACATCTTAATTTCTGACTGTCTCCTAGATACTAAGTCAGATAATTGAAAAAAGAAACAATATTAAAAAAAATGTGGAAAGAACAAAGAAAAAATTGCGAAAAAAAGGGAAGAAAACTCAAGAAGCGCTAGTAGAAACAGAGGTAAAGAATTTAATATGAAAAAGTGTTTAATTTACACTTTATGTCTATGAAAACTATTGAAGAAAATTGAATTTTAGATGGCTGTTTCTCATTTCTAATTGGCTGCACTAAGTTGATTCCGCATGTGCTGGTGTGGGTACATGCGTACATGTGCGAACACCGTCTCTGTGTTCATTTTCTCTTGCAGTGTCTTCCCCATCAGTCTAGTGTATCCCCTGTTCCCTTTCCTACAGAGCAGAGGTATCAATCTGTGGTGTACTAAATAGTGAGCTGTTTCTGCAAATGAAGCCAATCTATAGAAGGAAACATTTGTTAATATCTGACATCAAAATTTCCCCCTCAAACTGGTAGGTAGGTAGCATGAACAAATGGCAGTATATCAAAAGGCTTCAGGGAATTTTCCAAATTATACATATTTATTCCCTAAGAATCTTTGCATCTAATACACTACCTTTAGAGAATCATTGGATATAGTGAAGTGGAAATAGTCCATTGCCTTTAACCTGCAATCCTCTGGATATATTTTAAAGGTAGCCACAATGGAATTTGTGATTGGTCAGCATGGGGGCCATGAGTTAGAGATGTGATTATATCATTTTTAAAAAGTTTGCCTTGTACTGGGCCACCAAAAAACCATAAAAAATATTACCAAGGAAAATGATAATATTTACAATAAAATAATGAGTTATTAATATGTTGCATGTTTTCTATATGCCAGGCATTGTTCGAAGTGCTCAGACACATGAACTCTACATCTTCATGAAAACTCTATGAAGATGTTCTATGATCATGTCCATTGTACAGTTGAACTGTACAATGTACAGTTCATGTACATTGTACTGGTGCCTTGCTTTTTAATAAGCTTTTTCATTTTCACTTAACTCATTAGTGTTGAGTAGAGATTCACTATGTTTGACATGGGGCACTGGAATCTATACTCCTAACTATCACTTTATACTAGTCAAATCTTACAGGTTACTCTTATTGACCACATAAAGTAAAATTAGAACTCAATAACAAAAAATATAGCCAAAAAAAAAGAAAGAAATATATAGACTACTGGAAATATTTTGTCATATTTTATTATTGATTTGCTTCTGTGTTAAGGAATATTTAGATATACAAATTACCATTTATTTATAAATGACTGGTGATAAATTACACAGCAAAATTGGGTAAAGGTCATACTTTGGTATTACCAATGCATTATTTTACAGGACAAACTTAAAGTATTTGGTATACATATTCAATACTAAGGGAAAAAAGAGAGAAAATAGAAATTAACAAAAATTGAGAAAGAAAAATAAAAAAATTAAAAGACATAATTATGTATAGAAATGAAGGAAACAATGCTATTTTGCATAGCAATTTTTTAAATGTACATGAACTATATATTTCATTTATAAAATATTAATGATAAAAGCTGGATGAAGAGAAAAAACACAGCAATAGACCAATAATTATAAAATAAACTTAATTTGTCCAAACTCTACCACTAAGACATGAACAAGCCTGGGTATTTTATAGGCTTCCTACAAAGGCCAAATTCACAGCATAAGAAAGAATGAAAAGCTTTTAAATTCATTCTATGATAATATAACCTTGAGATCATCAGTGAAAAATATTAGCATAAAAATGTATAGGTTATCTCACTTATGAATATAGATGACAAATTCTTAAATATATCAGCAAATTGAATTTTACAATGTGCTAAAAAGAATACATTATGCAAAATAAGATTCCTTTGAAGAATGTGAAGATGATTCCGTATAAACAATTATATTAATATAATTCACTACACTTGCAGAAATGAAAGACAATTAGCCTAAACTATTTGATACAATTCTATAGCCACTAATGATTTTTAGACTCTTACCTGTCTAGAAATAGAATGAAAACATCCTTACCTTGACAATATGTGTTATAGTCTGTCTGTCAGTATATTCCACCAAACATCATACTTAATGATGAAACGCGAAAAGTATTTCCATTAAAATCAGGACAAAATATCGACACCAGCTGTTACCACTTAGCACACTATTGTTATTGACAACAAATTACTTGTCACATGTCACAAAAGATAAAACATATGTGTTCATCACTGCACTAGGGAGTCCCCGCAGTTCTTATGTCCATATCTGAATATTAACTTCAAAAATATTAACTAAAAATTGCCAAAGGTGGCATATCTAACAAACATAAACAAGTGCCAAAAAAATATGGCTGAACACTGTGCGTGTGTGCTCAATATTACAGAGTGTGTAAGAAGTTGGAGGTTGAGAGAAGAAGGGTTAATATCATGTGTCCTTCAGATCAGTGTGTCTTTCCAATTACTATTGCGTACTTTAAATACATTAAATATTGTTGGAAGTTGCTGGAGTTGGGGAAGTAAAAGGAGGACTTGGTTCACTCAGGAAGCCCATCATTTTGTTGGGGAGCAGACAAAGAAACAGACAACATCAATACATTGTGTGCAGGGCCACGGCAGCCATGTAATGATGTGCGATAGGGTCGTGGAGGAGGGAACTGAAAGCAACTGAGGGAAGCAGGGAAGGTTTTACAAAAGAGTTTTTGTCTAAAAATGAGAAGACTAACAGAAAAAATGGTGGGTGCCATAATATTGAAGAGAATAGAGACAATATACATAAAATTCCTAAAAGAATAATAATTGGCATTGGAAATACTTAACAATGGCTTCTATTTGTATTATTATTATTAGTAGTAGTAGTAGTAAATAATTTTTACCTTGAAGAAATGAGGTAAGTGCATTCTAGAAACAGACACCATATTTGCAATGGTATGTGTCTGTGGAATGGCAAGTAGCTCAGCACGGTCCAAGAGCAGGGCCACTGTCCCAAAAGTGAAAAGAGGTGGGACTAGTGAGACAGGCAATGCCCAGGTGAAGAAACACCTTGTGGGCCATTCTATTGAACCCCATTTTAAAGAAACATGCAAACTGTTACAATATCAAACATCACTAATAGCATTTATTAAGTGCTCAATATGTTGTTTGGTGTACAAACAGTACTAGAGGTGCCATTTTCTGTCATCTGAAAATTTAAGCTTGAACACAAATTCTTTTTACCATGCATGAGCATTTCAGTCGTGTGCCAAGCTGAACAGTGCTAATAAGTTTTTACTATTTTTCACCCCTATTTAAATCTTAGGTCTAGAATTTGAACTTAATACATTTAGATAACATATCATATTTTTAAATCTTCATAAAATTAAAATATAATTTACATTAAAAATTTAGAATCTGAATATAATGAAAAATGTTGTATAATAAAATATTAATTGACTGCAATTCAGATTTCTAGACCCTTCCAAGTTTGGACATGAAATTACCCTTGGGTGTAAAGCCTCCAAATTGCCGAAACCTTTGTCACCCAGGCTAGAGAAGAAAATAATCCCCAAAATAGTCAAATGATAAGTTTACTGTTTTATGCCTCTATTCCTATTTACTCTGGTGATGTTTCAGCAGTCATCAAAAGACTTACAAATGGCTCTCGGAGTCCTCAAGCTGTTGTTCACTCAGATATGCACATTTATACTTTTTGACATGTGGCACCTGTTTTCTCTCCACACTCAAATCAATGTGGGGACATCTCTGATATTTTTGATGTCATGGAAATGGATACACTGCTCACAATTACAAAGCCTCACTGATGGTACCTATTAAAAGTACCAAAACACAATTTTTGTTTTTCACTGCTGTTTGCAGGAAGCACAATTTCTTTCTTTCCTTTAGTGTGGAGTCCTCTGGCACCACCTTCAGCTTGCTGAATTGGCTACATGGTCACCATTGTAAGTGGTTGACACCATTGCTTCTGAAGTCTTCTCAGTTTCCCATGAGAATCTTCATTCAAGATTAAGGCATGCACCCTGGCTGGTGTGGCTCAGTGGATTGAGTGCCAGACTGCAAAGCAAAGGGTCGCTGGTTCAATTACCAGTCAGGTCACGTGCCTGGGCTGCTGGCCAGGTCCCCAGGAGGGGGTGCACAAGAGAGGACCATACATTGATCTTAAAAAAAAAAAAAAAGATTAAGGGATGAATTATGGAATCTCCCCTGAAAGTCAAGTTCTGTGATAGATAGTATGTTGCATTGAGAGTTGCCCATTCTCTCTGACTCCTACCTACTCAACTTAGTGCATACTGTTGCCTGTTCATACTGTTTTTTTTAGGTTGATTTTTTTCTCCCAGTAATAACAAAATATCCTAGTGGATCAATTGAAGAATACCAATCAGCCATCTTTCAACTACATTCTGGTAGTAACAAAATGAACAAACAAAAAAAAGAACAACCTAATCAGTAGAAAAATTCTAGAACTTCCAGAAAAAGAAAAAAAAAAGAAACAGAGAGGATATATAAATTCAAAGACTGTACCCAATGTTCAAAATCTTGGACAAACAGCAGATTTTTATAGGAAACTAAATATGAAAGATTAGCCATTCTTGAAATCTGTAAGAGTGGAGAGAGAATTGGGAAGCATATGGAGGAAAATGGAAAAAAATAGGCGCATGGAGCTGTTGAGATCTGTGGACTCAGTGAGAAAAGTAGCACTAATTAGAAGCAATGCCAGACACAGGGAACAACCTTCAGTAAGTTAGTCACCCAGTCAGTAAATTAGTCAGTCAATATATGTACCAACAGATATGAAGGGATTGTGCAAAAATCAAATCTCCAACCTGGACTTGCACAGGCCTGTTTGGGAAATTGCACTGGAATTAAATATCAATGAATTTTTTTTAAATACCAGCAAAATATATATCCTTTTCCATCTTCACTGTACATGTCGAAAACCAGTAACCATATGTTTGTATCTTGAGAGGACATGACTCTAAGGTATTGTCATGGGAGAGTGGGAACAGACTAGTCCAGGGACAGAGGGAGTGGGAAAGAGAGAGGAAGAGAGATGAGGGAGACAGAATAGATAGTTCTAACTCATCTTTTATAAAATTTCATGAGATGTAACAATGACAAAAATAATGTAAAAATAATTTAGTGCTTATATTAAAAAGAAGTCACTATTTGCCTTTAATTTTTTCATATAGTCAAACATAATTATCTTTGGGTTTCTAAATCCCAAAGATTTAAAAATAAAACATCCCCAAATTTGTTTTCCAGGAAAAATACTCATCAGTATTTAATGAAATAGAGATAGCTAAAAGTAAAACAGTGATTTATCATGCAAAAATAAATACATTGAATAAGGACCTGGAAGAAAAAGAAGAGGAAAAGAAAAATTTTAATAAGATACTTGCCAATTTGAGGTAAGTACTTAAATTGTATCAAACTATTAAATGTTTATTATTTATAAAAGAGATAAAATAAATTTCCATATTTAAAAATGATCCATATCTTCTATCGTAGTTTGATGTGCTATTTGACAATTTTGGTTTAAAAACAAAATCATAAATTGCTTTTCTTTTTCACTGCTCCCCTTGGTTTAATTTGAATAACTGGGAATGCTTCTCTTTTTCCAAGTATAGAAACTATTCTTTCTTATGATATTAATGAAACTTCCCACGAATTTTAGTATTTCTCACTTACTGATACAGTTAATAACATAAAGATCTTCACTCAAACTTTTTTGATAAGTTTTGAGGTGAGAGTTTAGAAATAGATGTTCTACAAAATCTCATGTAATTTACTCAAAAGCCTCTTTCCAGTCCCCACGTTAGTCAGGGCCATACGTGATATGACAAGGCTTGGTAAAGCCTTTCTCTCTCTTTTTTTTAAATTACTTTATTGTTGTTCAATTACAGTCGTTTGCGTCCTCTCCCCTCCTCTCCCCCTACCCTCTCCCCCTACCCTCTCCAAACCCACCTCCCTCCCCTACCTCCATCCTCCCCCTTGGTTCTGTCCTTGTGTCCTCTATAGGAAAACCCTTCTCCCCATAGTCCCCTCACCCCTCCCCTCTGGCTATTGTTAGATTGTTCTTAATTTCAATGTCTCTGGTTATATTTTGCTTGCTTTTTTATTTTGTTGATTACATTCCAGTTAAAGGTGAGATCATATGGTATTTGTTCCTCACAGCCTGACTTATCTCACTTAGTATAATGCTCTTCAGTTCTATCCATGCTGTCGCAAAGGGTATAAGCTCCTTCTTTCTCTCGGCTGCATAGAATTCCATTGTGTAAATGTACCATAGTTTCTGGATCCACTCATTTGTTGATGGGCACTTAGGTTGCTTCCAGCACTTGGCTATTGTGAATTGTGCTGCTATGAACATTGGAGTGCATAGGTTCTTTTGGATTGGTGTTTCAGGGCTCTTAGGGTATAATCCCAGTAGTGGAATTGCTGGGTCAAAAAGCAGTTCCTGTTTTAGTTTTCTGAGGAAATACCATACTGTTTTCCACAGTGGCTTCACCAGTCTTCATTCCCACCAACAGTGAGCCTTACCATATCCATATACTCTCACTTAGAACTTAAATGTTCTTCATTTTCTCCTCTTGGTTCTTATTTCCTATTGCACAATACATTGAGAACAGGGCTCTGAGGGCTGTTGAAGGAATACTCATTGGTCGCATTTAGGAATTGTGCTTGGATTTGAATATAGAAAGCTAATACAGCATTAGTAAAATCATACCACCCAAGGGGTAAAGTCTCAGAGAAACGTTTATGCACAGCCTAATGCCATATACCTTAATGGAGTCATATCAGTGCATTCAAAAAGGATGTTTTTAGCTATTACCATAAGGTAAAAAATTCTTTTCCAAATGATCATGTAGATTTTATCTGAAAAAGACTAAATCATATTCCGTAATCATGTAAGAAAGCAAGGAAACATGGTATACTTTGAAAGATATTTATCTACATTGTTTGTTATCTGTAAGAATATTTTGGAGCTCAAAGGTATTAGCCTAAAATTATATAATTCACAATAAACTTAAAAATATCTAATTCATGAGCTGGAGATTTTTTTTTTCCTTCAGGATTCTTACCATTTTAATCCTAACATTTTCTTCCACCCTGTGGCTAGATTGTATTGCCCTTGAGACAAAAGTGGTCACCATATCCCAGTGAATTAATTCCCTCTCTCAACCAGACAAAGTCTGCCTTTCCACAGGAAAAAGAAAAAGTATAGATGGCCCTGTGGCATAGCTTACAAATCTATTAATTAACAGAGATCATGGCAAGTAATATTTAAAGCTGCAATTGATTATCTTCCTAACATGCCAGGCACTCTGTAAGGAAACCTAAGTACCTTATCTCCTCGGGTTCTTACAACAAACTCTTGACTTTGGTTATAACATTCCCATATGATTGCTGAGTAAACAGAAGTTCAAGGAAATTTAATGCTTGCCTTAAGATTACACAGATAATTGGTGGTAGAGCTAGCTCCAGATTAAGTCCATCCTGTTCCAAAGTGTCATTTCAAGCATCCACATTGAGTTCTTAAACCAGGATGGGAAGGGAAGAGTATGCAGATAATCACACATAGTACCTGTGCAGTCATGTACTTCAAAACAATGTTTCAGTCAGCAACTGACCCCAGGTACAACTGGGGTTTCCTGAGGCTATAATGGAGCTGAAAGATTCCGATTGCCCAGTACGTCAAAGCTGTCACTAATGTCTAACTCAACACATGACTCATGTGTTTTGGGTGAGGCCGGTGCAAACCAACCTACTGTGTTGCCAGTCATATAAAAGTATAGCATGTACAGTTACGTACAGTACATAATACTTATAAGGAAAATAAATGACTGTGTTACTGGTTTATGTATTTATCATAGCATACTTTTAATTATTTTGGAGTGTACTCTCTCAACTTATAAAGCAAAGTTTGCTGTAAAAACGTATGCCATCTTCGCTGACAGCAGCCTCATGCATCTCACCTGTTTACCACCTCTCTTGATTGTATCATTTTCCCTTGCGCCCGATTTAATTTCCGGTTGTTTTGCACAGCGACTTGCTGTACGAGTTGTAGGAGCAACAGGCTCCAGCATCTAGCCTAGACGTGTATGTAGTAGGCTATGCCATCTAGCTTTGTGTGAGTGCAGTATATGATGTGTACCATGACATCAGTGTCACCTAACAACGCATTTCTCAGAGCATATCACATTGTTAAGTGGTGCATGACTGTATTAGGGATAAACCATTGGTACTTTCAATAGGTGACCATGTCAAGTTAACCATTATTTATTAAGAACCTATAGTGTTCCTAGAGCCATGCACCGAAAAGAACAAAGTAATGTCAAGTGGGAAAGTGTATCTTTACATGTCTGAAGGTATTTTCAGAGAGGCACACCTTGCATAATGCAAAATAATTGAAATATGTTGATAAAAATAATAGTTAACAAGGCTCCTCTTGACTCTCATTTGATTTTTACAACTGTTTCTTATGTAGAAAGTGAAGGGATCCAAACCCAGACACACAGGACTCCAGTGTTCGTCCTTTTTACCACTACAAGAAAGGAAACATTATTTTCATGCATACATATACATCTAAGCACATGTAGTGTACAAATGCATATGAAATTAATACACTGCTATATTGAATACAATCTAATATTAAAATACTTAGTGTAGAGAATAAAGTATATGGGATCCAGATATTACGATGTTTGCTGGGAGCAAGTATGAGTTTTGTCTCTGGTCATGCCTGCTCTTCCCTGTGTGAATTGGTTTGCTATGTTCAGAACTTCAAGATTACAGAATACTTATATAGGACATTCCATGAGAATTTTGGATGCTGTTTGTGTAAATGATGAAGTGGAAAAACCAAGAGCAAGGCATATGAAAAGAGGGGGCCTTATTTCACGAGCAGGAGAGGCTCACAGGTAAAGTGTGAATAAAGAGTCATGTTTTCAAATTCACTGCTAACAGTCATAGTGGAGAGAGGAAAATGAGTATTTGAATGCTGAGCTGTTGAATCAAACAGAGCCAGACACAACTAGATTTGAATTGTCTGTCATTTACTAATTAGCTTACACAAGCCAATTATGTTGAAGTTCAGGTTCCTCATCAATAAATTGCTGTAATAATTATTCTTCCATAGGGTTGTGGTTATATTAAATGAGATATTACATTCAAAGCACTTTAACATTTTAGCCCCTCAAAAATTTTAGTCCTGCTGTCTTTCTAGCTGACTGTGCATGATTCAATTTTCTATACCAGTAGAGATGAAAACGGATGTGGGTAAAAGGCTGTGCTGAATTTTTGCAGCTCTACTTATTCTAGATTCTGGGTTGCTTATCAACTTAGAAATTATTTTGAAGCATATTTATTTTTGCACTATTGTATTAACCACTTTTTGGTGCTTATTCTACTACTATTGTTTTTTACGTTACCACTGATTTCAGTGTAAAAAATTATTTTACCTTTGTCTAGATGTACTTAGTTACACATGACAAAATACACACAGGCATGTACATGCATGCATGCACACACATGCTCACAGAAACACATTTGCGCACCAGCTTAAACAATAGGTGAACATATAATATAGGACAGGAGGCTATGGATAAGGTGAGCTACAGGGTTGGTCGATTCAGCAGCTCAACACTGCGTACTCATTGTTTTCTCTTTCCACTAGACCTCTGTCAACAAATTGGAAAACACGATTCCTTGTTAACACTTAGTGGTTGTGAATCTCCTCTGCATGGTATTAGGTCCTTGCCTTGCATCTTATTGGGCTATTGTAATGTATTACTCCTGGATAATCAGCCATGGGGCTGGCTGGCTTAATCTAACCGGAATGTGTGTTTGGATTTAAATGCTGCATGGAGGAGAGTTCTTTTGGAATGCCAATAAAATAGAGGCATTGGTGGGTCAACGTCCAAGAGAATCCACTGGGTTTTGTCAAGAGATTTTCTTGCACTTGGATCTCTTCGTTGTAGCTCTGTGGACGTTATAGAAGGGGCTAGGAAATTTTTCCAAAGCCGTCCAGTTCTAAGATTTTTCAATATTGGGTCTTTAAAGATGAATCATAAGTATATTTTAGGAAACAAAATATAAGTTGACTAGTGATAATTGCAATTCTTTCTTAATAGGGAGCAATTTTCAACTATAAGATTTAAAAAGGAACATGTGCAAGCTATTTATCATCATCTCATGAGTGAGAAGAAAGCCTGTGAGGAGAGGATCTCTGAGGAAGAACAGAGACATGGAACTCTCATTACCATGAGGCAAAAAACTCTGGCAGATATTAAAGTGAGTATTGTTTTTTGACTATTTTAGAATGAAGGAAATACAAGGAGAGTCAGAGTAGCAGAGAGTTTGAAGCACTCATTTTTCATTCTGAAGTAGCAAAGATGTTTAAAATTTAAAAATAAATCTGTTAGCATAATAAATGTAACTTTTCATTTTTCCTTTTAAGTAATTATAATATATTCATACAGCATGTACTTTTCAATGCATTTTATGTGCACCCTCATTTTGTAATTGTACTTTACTTAGTTTGGAAAGTTACTGATTTCAAAGTATAGGAGGGGTGGAGGGATTGAGCAAGAAAGAAAAAGGACTCATGGACATGGACAACAGTACGGGATTCCTGGGGTGGGGGGGGTGTAAGGAAACTAAATGGTAATGGAAAAATACAATAAAAAATGAAAAATGAAAAAAAGAACTTATACAACTAAACACTTCCCCCACCAAACCAAACAATAACAAAAATAAAACAACAAGCAATCCAATTTAAAAAATGGGCAGAGGACCTGAATAGATGCTTCTCCAAAGAAGACATGCAGATGGCCAATAGACATATGAAAAGATGCTCCATGTCACTAATCATTAGAGCAGGGGTGTCAAATTCATTTTCACCGGGGGCCACATCAGCCTCTTGGTTGCCTTGAAAGGGCCGAATGTAATTTTAGGACTGGATAAATGTAACTACTCCTTCATGAGGGGCAAGGAGCTTGGCGCTGCCGCTGGGTAGAAACAAGGTGCTGGGCAGGATAAAACAAGGTGGAGGGCCTTGTGTTTGCCACCTGCGCATCAGATAAGTGCAAATTTAAACCACAATGAAATATCACTTCACATCTGTAAAAATGGTCATCATCAATAAATCAATAAACAACAAGTGTTGGTGAAGATGTGGAGAAAAGGGAACTCTCAAGCACTGTTGGTGAGATTGAAAACCGATGCAGCTGCTATTTAAAATAGTATGGAGGTTCCTCAAAAAATTAAAAATAGAACTCCCTTATCACCCAACAATTCTACTTTTGGCTATTTATCTGAGGAAACCCAAAACACTAATTTGAAAAGATACATGGACCCCTATGTTCATTGCAGTGTTACTTACAATAGCCCAGATATGGAAACAACCCGAGCAGCCATCAATAGATGATTGGATAAAGATGTTCCACATATATAAATGGAATATTACTCAAATAGAAAAAAGAATGAAATCTTACCATTTGAGACTCATTAATTAATGAGCCTAGAGGGTATTAAGCAGAGTGAAATAAGTTAGACAGAGAAAGACAAATTCCATATGATTTCACTTATAGGTGGAATAAAATAAAAAGTAAAATAAATGAACAAACAGAAACAGTCTTTTATTAATAGATACAGAGAATAGACTGATGGTTGCCTGATGAGAGAGGCTTTGGGGGCTGAGTGGAAAAAGTAAAGGGATTAAGAACTACAAATTGGTAGTTAAAAGATAGTCATGGAGGTAAAGTCCAGCATAGGGAATCTAGTCAATACTATTGTAATAACTGCGTATGGTGCCAGGTGGGTACTAGACTTTTTGGAGGATCACTTTGTAAATTATATAAATGTCTGACCACTATGCTGTATACTGCAAAATAATATAAAATAATACTTAATGTCAACTATAATTTACAAATTTAAAGAAAAAAGTATAGGTTATATTTATTCTAGAGCCATTTTTATATTTTTAATGAGAAATGTGAGAATATTTACATTTTGTTTCTGAATAAACATACTTTGAATGTTTATTAATCACTTGTTTGAAAAATGAGAATGTTTTGTGTTCTTTTTCTTTAGAAACAATTTGCATATGTTTTAATTGCACTTACTAGTTAGAAACAGGGAAATCCTGTGATAAAACACATATTTTCAGATCTGAATTTTTATTAAGTTTCATAAAGTTAAACATATTAAAATTTCATATAGATATGACTAAGTGATATAGATTAAGTAATATAGATTACTTAAGTGATTCTTATCCTATTTTACATTTTCACATTTAATTGTAATAAATGCCATGGATTTTTCAATATATTTATATTACCTATTTTTGAGAGATACATGGGTATATCATAATATACTTTTATCAATTATTTTTGATCCTGATATTTATATGTTCAATTACTATATATACTTAATATACTCAATTACTTTTATTTATGTTTCCAAAGACCTTGATAATACATTTTTTAAAAGATTATTTACGATAGATATACATTGAATAAATAGGTATGTAAGTGAATGAACATGCAGTTTTTATTGCTAGCTCTGGTCTCACCTATAAGATAAATATTAATAAAATAACAATACTTTATTAATTATAGTGCTAAGTAACAGTCTTCCATTTAAAATGTAGCTGTTACAGAGAAAAAGGTTTTGTTTTGTTTTGTTTTGTTTTGTTGGCCTAAATAGGAAAATAATTGGTGCCATCTAGTGGCAATAAATGATGCCTCCTCTTGGAGGATTTGGAACTTTGGTGCCTGGCTCTCAGAGATGTGATGTGTAAATGGCTGTGAAAGCTTAGACTCAAATGCACCCCTCAAAACAAGAGGGCTTAAGTTATTTACTGACAAGCATCATTCCCTGCCTCGTATTTTATCACAGCAGTAGAATTAGTTGTTTGAATTCAACCACATTTTCCAATCGTACTGGTGCTGAGAACACAGTGGGATCTCAATAATCATTTATTGACTAGCATTTCAACACTTAATGGAACAATAATAATTAGTGAAATGGCAAAATATGGTCAGCAGGAGAGAGACAAAGAAAAAGCCCTGCATAACTAGCCTCTCAGTAATCAAGATTTGCATTTTTTCTCATCCCAACGCCCCACTCTGTCTTCCCATTCCGAAGTGTACCTTGGACACGTCACATGCTCTCATTTTTTTTTCCTTAGTGCTAATCTCTATCTGAACTTGTTTTTTTTTTCATTAATTTTTACTTATTTATATCTTATTTTCTGAAGTCCCCTTATGGTATATTTTAAAAGACACAACGTCTTATTATGAGGACGGGAGAGTTTTTTGTCACAGTCTCTGTGTCCTAAAAGCTCAGAACTAAACCTGGTACAAGGGAGGCACTCGATCAATACTTGTTCAATAACTGAGTGAATTAGTGGATAAACATATTCTTATTTGGTGATTTTGAGGCCAACATGCATGGTAATGGCTACAGGCAGCAGCCTGTCAGAGATACGTTCCATAATGTGCCAGCCTGATACTTCAGCAAGTGCTCCTGCTGGGCAGAAGCCGACTCTTCCTGTTCACTCTCTCTTCCTGATAATATGTGAGAAATTTCCTGTTCAGTCTGTTCTCTCCAGGTGAAAATGGCTAAATTGTCTATTGCTTCCTAGCAATTAAAGGATTCTGCTAAATATTTCCATAATGCTTCTCAAATAACCTTGAATTTATACGCAATTTTCTTTTGTCAGTGCTTGGCCAGCAGTTTGTTATGCATTCGTCTCATGTGATCAGAAGCATCGAGTTTGAACATGCACCGTTTAGAGACTGATGTATCTCATCGTTAGTGACAGTGTTTAGGGTCAGTTATCAGTGTTAAAGAGTAGAAAGACAAAGCGACCCTTCATAGAAAACCTATTCTCACCTTTGTTTAGAAATTGGATGAGATAAAAATTTGTAAATACGTATGTTATGTAAAGCATATTTAAAATCATTTTATTTTATTGAATGATTTGAGAGAGAGAGAGGTGGGGGAGACATCGATTTGTTGTTCCACTTAAGCTTTCATTGGTTGATTCTCACATGTGCCCTGACCGTGGATCAAACCCACAACCCTGGCATATTAGAACAGTGGACAAACCAATTGAAATACCTGGGTCGGGCCAAAAAAACCCAAATCTTATTAGACATCACTGTGTATATAATGTCACTGTTCTGAGGGTGTCCCCTCTGGGCTAAGGAATTGATCACAATTATGGATCATTTGAAGGAAATATTTAACATAAGACTTTATAAAAGCCACAGTGGAATTAATTGAGGACTGAGAAAACACACCACAGAATTAAAAATAAAAATAGCTAACACAATAGTTTAAGAAAAATGTACACAAACTTTAGATAACACATAATGTGGTTTTGGACTTAATTGTAGTCTTTTCCAGTAGACAATTCGTGTCAGATATCTTTAAATGACACTGTTTAATGTCATGGAGTTTTTACTGCCTATAATTTGTAAATGCAGTTGCTTAAGATTAAAATTTCAGTGTAGCACCTAAATATCTTAAGCAACATACTAACAGATATGAAGGGAGAAATAGAAACAATACAGTAATAGTAGGGGACCTCAACATCTCAGTTCCAACAATGGATAAATCATCCAGACAGGAAATCAGTAAGGGAACGTTGGACTTGAACTGCACTTTAGAACAAAACAGACACATATCGAATATTCCATCTGACAGCAGCAGAAGACACACTCTTCTTAAGCACACACAGAATATTCTCCAGGGTAGACATGTATTAGGTCACAGAACAGGTCTTAACAAATTTAAGAAGATTGAAATTATACCATGTTCCTTCCAACCACAATTGTATGAAACTAGAAATTAATTATAGGATGAAAACAGAAAATTCTCAAATATGTGGAACTTAAACTCCCAGTCAACAAATGTAGTCTGCAGAGCTAGTAGTCAACAAACTAAATTTTAAAAAAATGCTGAGATGTAATGTAACAACTGTACACCCAGATTGTCTTCAGATATTCTCTAACACTTTCCTTTAAAGCTTTCGTGAGCTGTCTTGTCTTCAACTGACAATATAGTGAGTGACTCGTCAATCTTCTCCTTCATTTCTATTCCTTCTCCCAAACTCTGTCTTTGTGTGGTGGATCATTAGGGACTTGTTTCCTCTCTATCACACCCCCAAATTATCTTCTAATGAAGTCAGACATCAAAAAAAAATTATTATAAATGCCACCACGATATTTTTCAGTCATCTAGTAATATACCACATTATATATATATAAATTTTTATCATGAATAGATGTTGGATTTTGTCAAACACTTTTTCTACACATATTGAGATAATATGATTTTTATTCTTCTTTTTATGATCCTTTTTATTTCTATGGTATCATTTATAATATTTTCTCTCATTTTTTATTTTATTTGAATCTTCTCTTTTATTCCTTATTCTAGCTAAAGATGTGTCCATTCTGTTTATCTTTTCAATAAACCAGCTTTTAGTGTTGATCTCTTCTATTATTTTTCTGGTCTGTATTTCATTTATTTCTGCTCTGATGTCTGTTATTTCCTTTCTTCTAACTTTGGGCTTACTTTGTTCTTCTTTTTCTAGTTCCTTGAGGTGTAAAGTTAGGTTGTTTATCTGAGATCTTCATTGGTTGCTTCTTTTATGTGCCTGACTGGAGATTGAACCTGCAACCTTCATGTATCAGGCTGATGCTCTAACCAACTGGGCGACCCTACCAGGGTCACTATAATTGTGTTTTATTTCAATATCTATCTGTATGACCTATCCAATATTTTAATTATAGAGTCTATGCAGTTATTCAAATCTAGTTAACTTCAATTCCATGTCCCCATACCATGGACATTCTTCTTATTCTGCCATCATCCAGAATGGAACCATAGCTGAATTTTTAAACTCTGATATCACTTGTAATTTGGCCATTAGTAAACCATTAGTGACAGAAAGAGTAGTAGTAACAAATTAGTAAAGGCTGAAGATTAAATATAATGAAAAGGAGCAAGAGCATTGAGAAAAGTTGGAAAATGCAGCTTTAGAATGCTCTTTCAATAGCTTTGGTATTAAAGGAATTTATACATTTCTATTTGTTTGCTTGCAAATTACAAACCCCATGTATATTTTACAGCAAAGGGGAAAGAGACAAGATTGAGGGAGAGATTGTATTATATGTCACATTATGTGGTTTTGCTTAAATATTTGGTGCCCATTCCAGTTGGCTATGCTTTGAGAGGGAGAAGAATACCTCACTCATGTGAGTACTTCCAGAGTCTATCACAAAGTCTAGAACTTAATAAGTGCTCAACATTTGCTGAATTGAAGTCCAAATGAAGTGATGTGGCTCCTCAAATAATAAATGAAAGAATGAGATTTATATTTTAATTTATTTTGGCAAGGATAAAGGAAATTATTACTTATTCATTCATTTATCCATTCATTTTGAAGTCTACGTGAGATTCTGAGCATAGTAAATGAAAGGTAACACCTGCTCTTAATTAGCTTCACTGAGCAATGGTGAAGAAACAAGTACAATTTAAAACAGTTGCAACAACTGCTTTTATTGAATTATGCACAGAATTCTCTGGAACCCAGGGAAAAGAGCTTAAAGGAAATTTGAGAAAGCTTGCTAAGGTGATAGTAAGAGAACTATGTGTGGAGGGCAGGGAACAAGTTACTCCAGAAAGAATACTTCAGGTAGTGAAAACAATAGGTGAAAAGGCATGCAGGTGTCAAAATTCAGTGTCACTTAGGAAATTGCAGGTAGTTTATCCTGTTGGGAGATCATATGTGGGAGAAAGGCCTGACATTCAGGTGGGAGCTGCAATATGAAGGCTCTCATTATCACACTAACAAGTTTAGGTTTTAAGTCATGAATAATTGATCAAAAAAGTAACAAAGCCACCATAGCAGTGAGTAAAATCCACTAAAATTAGCAGAGATTTCCACTGGTCTGCTATGGCATGGTAGTGTGGTGCTAAAGGGGCCAAAGTGGACTGAGATATCATTGATCCCATCAGAATGTAAGGCCTAAATGGCTGAGACTGGGCTCAGAAGACTATGCCATTAAAGAGTCTTGCTCCTTTATCCCAATATGGTGGAGTCAGAATTTCTTGACTAGATGGTAAGAAAAATTATTCAAGTATTTATCAGGTTTTCAACTTTGACAATAGGATGATTATTGGTATCAGCATCCAAAAACAGAGTGTATGGACTAGGAAATAAGTTTGAAACGGGATTCATCATATTTGAGATATTTTTGAAGGAGCTCCTTGCAGTCCAGTGCCAAATGGATTAAGAACCTGGAACTGAAGAAATAGGAGTTTGAATGAAGATACGGTGGTGGAACCTATAAGCATATACATTACACAGAGGCTTCAGGAAATCTTTAATGATACGGAGAAGACTGAGAAGAAAGATCAAGACACAGTCCTAGCTGGGTGATTGTAATATGGAAAAGGTAGCAGGCACAGAGCAAGCAAAAGGCACAGAGGTTGCAGTCAGAGAGTGACAGAAGAGTTTAAAAATTCAGCCGTGGTGCCGTTCTAGATGATGACAGAATGAAAAAGGTGTCCATGGGCATGCGTTGGTAATGGGACATGGAATTGAAGTTAACTAGATTTGAATAAGTGCATAGACTCTAAGATTAAAATGTGGATAGGTCATCCAGATAGATACTGAAATAAAACAGAATGATGATGGCTGTGGCCAGGTAGCTCAGTTGGTTCATGTGTCAGCCCAGTATGCCAAGGTTGCCAATCAGGGCACATGTAAGAAGCAAACAATGAATGCATAAACAAGGGGAACAACAAATCGATCTCTCTCTTTCAAAATTAATTTTTAAAAAGGCAGAATGATGGTGGAACATGGCATAGATGGGAAGAGAAGTTTGAGTCCCATGGCCAAAGTCTTCCCTTACTGTGGACAAATGATCAGGAAATCATTAAATGGCAGTTCCGTTGGGTGAGAGAAGGTAAAGGATTATAGTGTTCAATCAGTATAAAACTCCGAGTATTTTTACACAGGTGTGGAGGAATGATGGTTTGGAAGCAGTTACAGAAATCTCGGATTGCGCTAAGTGCCGCTAGAACCTCTACTCTGTGTGGAGCCTTGAGAAACGAATATTCTTTTTTTTTTTAAGATTTTATTTATTTATTAGTTTATTTATTTTTTAGATAGAAGGGAAGGGAGGGAGAAAGAGAGGGAGAGAAACATCAACGTGTGGTTGCCTCTCACGTGGCCCCCACTGGGGACCCGGCCTGCAACCCAGGCATGTGCCCCAACTAGGAATTGAACCAGGACCCTCTGGTTCCCAGCCCGCGCTCCATTCACTGAGCTACACCAGCCAGGGCATGTGGTGGGAACTTTGAAAGTCCACTCTTAGCAACTTCCAAGCACACAGTGCAGAATTGTTAGCTGTGGTTGCTGTGTGTGCACTAGACCTCCAGGACTCACGCACCTTGCAGCAGGAAGTTCACGCCTTCGGAGAACTGGCACCGGCCGCCCCCCCCCCCACCCCCCGGCCCCTGGCAACCATCAATCTGTGCTCTGTTTCTATGAATTTGGTTTTTTAATACTTTTATGTGGAACCTGAAAAAGCTGAGCTCACAGGAACAAAAAGGAGATTGGCAGTTACCACGGTTGAGCCACACCAGCCAAGGCAAGAAATGAATAGTTTTTAATTCAGGCCAAGATTTAGTTAACGCAAATGATTTTACCCAATATTGTGTAATGAGAATGAAATGAAATCTGAGCTTATTTAGCAATGAATAGCCCTTCTGGAGTTCACATTGGGAAGGTTTAGGATGGGATAATGGTCCAGTGCAATTAATAAGTATGTACAGAGTTACTACTACATAGAATACACTATTCTAGCTACTGAGGATTATTGTAATAAAGCGTGATTCTTAACTCTGAGAAGCATACCAGCCTCACAGAGGAGAGACAACCATAGCATTGCTTCAATAGTTTTTTTCATCCAGAGAAAGAATCAAAGGAAGAGAGACTGCTAAAATACAGCCGGTAAATATTGTCAAATTTCTTACATTTATCAAAAATTTTTTTCAAAGATACAGTTAATTACTGAGATCACCAAGACTTGATATAGTACTGCTTCATCTGTATGCTATTGATGAAGTTATCAACAAACTTACGTATCTTATAAGTTATTATAAATACATACTTATATATTAGTGTCTATAATCAAGATTTTTTAAATGTCACACAAAGAGACTAAGCAGTGCGGAATAGCATAACTTCATTATTTTTATTTTAGTTATACGTGTAATTAAAAGAACCTTCAATTGCCCTGTCCATCTTCCTTGAAATAGTAGGAATTTTACTTCAGTTGTTACCTTCAGAAGGCCATCTTATCTTTCTTTGAGAAAAAGAGAATTTAATGTTGCATAAATGAGATATCTACAGGGTTATAGTGTTCCAAAGCATAGATCCTAGCAGAAAGTGCTCTACCACAAGTAGGACGTTGTTCCAGTTAATAAGCATTTCTAGTTTGTTTCTCGGAGCTTTTCAAGAGAAACAGAGATAGAAAGTTAGCCATGAGAGAGTGAGAGAGAGAGAGAGACTAGCTGTGACTTCACCTTTAGTGAGTTATCAGCAGCTTTCTCTATTAAGTATCAGCACCATGAACAGCCTCTTAAACAGAATCTTTGAGCCTGGCCCTGATGTTCTGACAAATATCACAAATGTGACTTGCATAGTGTCCTGTGGGGAGCACAGTTAATGTTACCCAAATAGCACCCCCACTGTCTGATTTATTTGCCTATAGAGAACATGTACACCTGACCTCCTGAGGGAGCTACATGTCTCAAATTTGGGTGCCATGATAATAATAACTGTTTGAGGGAAAATGAAATAGGCTATAAAGAAAAGGGAAATGGAATATATAAACTATTGTAGTGTCATGTTCATTTTCAGTACTATATAAAATAATGAAAATGTCTTTCCATAACCTTTGTTGATTTTTATGATGTAAAACACACTTTATGGAAAAAAGAACAATGAATGATAAAAGCAAAAAGAATTAGTAAAAATACTTCTAGCCTTTGACTCAAAATTTTGCAATGTTTTTCTTAAGTTTAGATTAGTTTAATTCTGAAATAGAGCAGCTTTAAGATAAAGTATGTTAATTTTTATCTTTGGCAACTCTAAGTTGCTCTTTCAGGGTTCATGTACAAGGATTATCTTGCTGATAAAGCACACCAGTGTGGCAGACAGGAAAGGTTTTATTTTTCTAATTTTACAGTTGCAGTCGGGGGACTTAACCTTGGAGACATTAAATGAGACTTTTCCATAATCACTCAGTTTTGAAACTGCACATCTAGGATTAAAATGGGTGCCTTTTCTGTTACTGCCTTCACCTCTTCCCCTAAAAACCTGAAAGCCCTGTAAATAGCAAAGCAGTAAGATATTGTTACTACTTGTTGCAGTGCCAGGTGGTCTTGCAGTGGTCATTGTTCTTTGTTTTCTAGGATTGATCAAGGGAAATTAAAGCCCAATTGGGCTGAGAGTAACTTGTGTAATTATGTGTCCTTTTGAAATTAAAAGATAGACAGAATACTATCTTTAGAATACTATCTTCTATCTGATAGAAGCCTTCAATATCAAGGCTTTCTCAGAATGTTCACTAGTAAATGAGTCTGTGTTCATCAGGAAGTCGTTACTCAGGCGTACAGGAAAAGTATCTCCCATTTCAGCCTGTTCCTGTTGCAACATCATAGCCACTGTTTGTATGATGTGTGATAGGCTGGTTGTGTATGTTGGGGCTAAGGTATGGTCAGGAGTGATGAGGTACCAGAATACAGTACTATAATTTGCACCCATAATTAAAAGGCATTTGTGTGCTCAGTTTTTGATATCTTGGTATGTGGTGGCATGGTACCTTTAATACCCAAGAATTAAAAAAAAACCCACAAGAAACTGCATAGTCAGAGGGTGCAGCCCCCACAGATTGCCCTCCAGTGCCAGCCACAGTGTGGTGGTGCTCAGGACCACCCTCTCTTTAGAGCAGCTGGCTACAAATTTGGGGGTTCCCACGACCACCCCCAGGTATAGTAAACTTTTAGAAAGCTCACAGAACTCAGAAAAGTGCGTATCTTAGTCCATTCCTGCTGCTATAACAAAATACCACAGACCAAGTAGCTTATAAACAACAGATATTTATTTCTCACAGTTCAGGAGGTGGAAAGTCCAAGATCAGTGTGCTAAAATGGTCAGGTAAAGGATCTTATCCAAGTCCCAGACTTCTCGTTGTGTCTACACATGGGATTAGGGGCCTTGCTTAAGCCTTTTTAATAAGGCACAAGGTTTCTACCCTCATAACTTAAGCATTTCCCAAAGGCTGCAGCTATTAATATCATCTTTGAGAGCTAGGATTTCAACTATCAATATATATACATTTACTTCATTATATTTTTCCCTCACCATAGAATTTTAGCTTGTTTGTATTTCATTTCATTTGCTCCTATCTCATCTTAGTCTTTGAAATAGTTTAGAAATGTAGGTACTGAGGTATATATATCAAATAAATATCTGAAGGCTAGGAATTCAAAACTTGCATTCTTTATGCATATGAAACCTCTTCAGTGACTATCTGTTAAAAATCTATCAGCTCTGGCTGGTGTAGCTCAGTGGATTGAGTCCAGGCTGCAAACCAAATGGTCACCGGTTCAATCCCCAGTCGGGGCACATGTCTGGGTTGCAAGCCAGGTCCCCAGTGAGGGCCATGTGAGGGGCAACCACACGATGTTTCTCTCCCTCTCTTCCCCTCTGTCTAAAAATAAATAAATAAATAAAATCTTTTAAAAAATCTAATTACCAACTGAAGTTTCCAAATAATATTACAAAGGAAAATGTATCTGTAGTGTTATATATTTTTGCACACTGCATTACATTCATTGAATCTTGAGAAAAGACTTACATTGCATACTCTGAGCCTAAATCTCTTAGTATAAAAAATAGACAGCAAACTATTCTTATGAATATTACAAAGAACATTCAAAGTTTACATTGAATATTCAGAGTTTAAAGAAAGTATCATCAATGACTTATAAAATATAGTTTGTAAGGATAAAGTTTCCTAAACTAACGTTTTAAGTAAACGTTTGTTCGGCCTCTCAGATGAACTAGCGCTGTGTAACTCAGGGATAGATCCTGACCCCCATGAATGCACATTCCTTTGGGGAAGGCTGGCATGAAAGCACACAACATAGTAAATAATAGTACTGCTATTGTATATCTTCCTTTCTACTCTTATCTGGAAACTCCACTTGGTGGTTGGATTATGAAAGCATCCAACAAAATCTGGGACATCAGTGAAAGAAGGGATTCTGGAGGAGGTGGCACATGAGGTGATTTCTTAGAGATGCACAAGTAGCACAAAGCAAAATAATGATAGATTCATATGCAAGTTTAAGAATTATACCATGCCCAAAGTCATCATCCCTGAGACGATTGAATAGTATGCTTTAAAAGACTGAAATAATCTGGAGGACATGAGAAGCCAATTGCTGAGTGAGGGTCAAAGTGCATTTGGGCAGAAAGACTGAGTATATTGCTATCAGCTACTAGGGTATCAATGAAAGTGATGAAAGGAATTACCAAGAACAAGTAAAAAGATTGAAAAATTAAAGGAAGGAGACCCTGAGGTTCCAGCTATGTTTAAGAGCAGGTATTTACAGGGGACCCAGACTTGCAGCTGTGAAGGATATTCTCTGCACATACTCAGCTTCTCCTACATGACAGTGGGGCAGGCAGTTTTGTATTTTTTCCCAGTTCGGGAGTTTTTTTGGTAGGGAACTTGCTTCAAATGTCTACTTGAATCAAATGTCTACTTTGGAAATACACAAGCTTTGAGTTTGGGACACACTTAGAACGCCTGAGCTTTCTTCACAGACTGCTTTTTGCCAAATAGTTGCGCTTAAAAAATTATTGAAAATATTTACCCAGAAAACAAAATAGAAAAAAGAAGCCACAACACATGAAAATTATGAAATTATGTCTGTTTGTCATCTTAGAAACGTCTCTGTTCAAATTTATCTCATCTTTTGAATTTTGCGTAGCTGCAAAGGAATTCATTCTAGATCAGTCAGGATTCAGTCAGAGAAACAGAGCCTTTGGGAACGAGGGCTATATTATAGGAATTCCACCTTACAAGTGGAAAAAGCTTGGAATTAAAGGTCTATAAGGTCGAGTTTGAAATTTAGAGAGTCCCTAACTGGTCTTCTAAAGCACTGGAGTAGGTGGAAAAGTCTAAACTTCCCTGAGATTCTTAGAAGCAAAGCCAATCCAGCTCTCAATGTAGAACCGTGAAAGGGGAGCCTGTGGGGAGGTTTATGGGAAGCAGTGGCTTCTACGTTATCAGCTACCATGGTGGCCCACAGTCAAGTATCTGTCGGCAGGTCTAGGGCCAGCAGTCAGGAGTATGGTCAAGGTGCACAGCAGAGGAGAATGAGCCCACACTTGTATGCAATGGACAATCCTGGATCTGTCTGCCGTCATACATGACCATGGTGATCACTTGAGATGATGGCTACTAGTTCACTTAAGCCTTCCAAATCCCACAGGAATTCCGCATAGCTTTCTCTTTGTCCAACTCAGACTTGGAACTACATAGGGAAGAGGTTTCTGAGAAATGTAGTTCCCAACTTAGCCACGTTTATAACAACATAATTCAGTACAGTCTGCCCCTTGTGAGCCTGATGAGTGATATCCATGCCTACCTTTTAAAAGTATAGTTAAAATGCTGTATTGTATACTCGAAACTTGCTAAAAGGGTAGATCTTAAGTGCTCTCACCACACATGCGCACACACAAACTGGTAAGTGTGAATGGTGGATGTGTTAACTTGGCTGTGGTGATCATTTCAAAGTGCATATGTGTATTGAAATATCACTTTGTACACCCTGCATGTATGCCACTTTTTTTGTCAGTGGTACCTCAATAAAGCTGGACCGAAGTGTATTTAACTTCCAAATAAAGTCAATGACAAATAATGCTTCTGATTCTCATGGTACAACTATTCCCCATACAATCAAAAACATGACAATAATTTGGCCAAAATAGAGTACACAAAGTCCGTATCACTTTGTACATGTCGTACATGTTTAGCTAACGCTCTCCATGTGCCATCCTGCTACTTCAATACCAAGGTAAGACATTAACCACTATTAATACATCTTGTGTTAAATAGTAAGGGAAACACGTAGGGAAAAAAGAATATTTCTTTTCCCCGGTAATATTTCTGTCATAACAAAGAATTAATCATAGTCACTATAGTACTCGAATCTGCAGCATGATCACAGCTGGTATTTATAACTTTGTTCTGCTACTACTTACAATTTTTGCCTTCAGCCAGCACCTCACCTCGTTATGGTTGCATGTCCATCAGGATGACCCAAACCTACAGTTCTTTATGTTTGTATTACTAGCCAGTTTGCCTTGGTCGGTTGTAATTTTTTACTTTTATCACAGGACGTGGGAATTTTAAGTGATACACCAGAAAAATTCCGGCATTCCAGATACACTCCTTCTTGCTTGCATTGTATAGTAGTTAACTCAGTTTTCCTGTGACAGTCAGGATCGGTCATCCCGGCCGGGATAGTGTTACTATTCTTTTGTCTGTTGATTCACTGGCATGAAGATCCCAAAGTGACCAGATGGAAGTTTCAACTTCCATTTTAACAGAACCTTTACTGTTTCCTCTGGAAGATCATGTCTTTTATTTCTACCTCTTAATACTTGGACCGCTATATTAGTTTTCTGTTTCTGCTATAACAAACTGTCACAAACTAGGTCTCCCTGAATAGCCTTCCCTAAGACTTGGCCACCTTAAAATAGCATAGCAGTCATCACCTCACAGTTGTGTGGAAACATCTGATGGGTCCTCCTGAGATCAAGATGCTGGCAGGATAGCCTGTGCTGGAGACCCCGGAGGAAAATCAGCCTCCAATCTCATTCAGTTTGTTAGAGGAATCCAGCTCCTTGCAGTTGTAAAACTGGTGTCTCGTTCGTCACTGGCTATCAGCTGAGACCACTTAGCAATTAGGGGCCTCACTCCAGGCTTTACACATGGCCCCGATCTCAGAATCAGTGGGTCAGATCCTTCTCACCTTTGTCATTTCCCTGACCACCCTCTCCTCTTTCCTGCTTTCCTTTTCTGCCTTCCTCTGCTATTTTTAAAATTTAATGTGATTACATTGGCTTAGCTTGGATAATCAAGGATAATCCCTGTATTTTAAGGACAGCTGATTAGTATCCTTAATTCCATTTGCAAAATCATTTTTCAGTAGTACCTAGTTTAGTGTTTGAAAAACCAAAAAATGGGACTCTTGTGGGAACATCTTTAAACTTTTGCTTACCATAGCCATAAACTCTGTAGCATATGTTGATTGTTGATTTAGACTAGAACATGTATGAAATCCTGGAAGGCATTACCCTATCCTGCATGATGTTTTCACCCAATTGGCACCATACCCAACTCCATCGTTTTATCACGTTTTCTCTGCCAGTTTAGTGCCACTACTTGGTTCTGGCCACTCCATCGTTTTCACCCCACTGTGTTCAGGTCATTGATTTTGGTAGAACTATTTCCCATGGTTTTCCTGGCCTGCCAAGACTAGCCACCACAGAGCTCTTTAAGAATATTGACATTTCTTTCCTTCCCCACTGTACTTCTCAGTGCCTGCGGAAGAGACTGTCCTCTGGACTCTCATAGAGAACATAGGTAGAGATTAATGAGTAGGTGTCCCTAAGACTTGGCCACCTTCCTCGGTATTCCAACAAACTTATATCATTTCAACCTCATCTAGTATAGACCAGCTTTGGGTCCTGGTTTTAGTTGATCCAACAACTGTAACAGATGTACTTAACCTGAACTTAGTACAATGCTTGGCGCATATTAGGCAATCGATACATTCTTGTTAGAGGCATGATTGAATAGATAAAAGATGGGCTTGTGGAAGCTCAAAGATGAACTCCGTCAACCTGTATTTTGTTGCTGTTATTATTTTTGTTGTTGCTGGAGGTGGTGATAGTGCTAGTGTGGTTTTATTCTTGCAGATTATATTCACTTTCTCCATCCAGAGACAGTCGTTCTAGTGAACCACATGGGCAGGAAAATAGAGTTGGGAACTACCGAGCCATAGAGATTTTAGACGATAATTTTGGTGTAAGATCTTCCTTAAAATTTACAATATAAAGCCAGCTAAGTCCTCTCTCTTCTTAAGAGTATTCAAAAATTCCTTAAACTAAATGGTTGCCAATTCAAAACCCCTTGTACTAAATATATCTAAATTTTTCTTTGTCAGAAAAACTTACTATGAGCTTTTCTATATTTCTGTACTGTGATCTTTGTAATAACTTTCCCCTTTTGGCTTTATTATTAATTTCAAAGGTTTATTTTTTTAAATTTCTACGGAGGTGATTTATTTTTCAACAAACTGGCTTACTGCTATAGATAATATCAACCAGATAGTAAAAAAGATAACACATTCTGGAGTATAATATTTCGGGATATTTTTGTTTGTTTGCAAAAGTTCAAAGCAATACAATATGTTTTACCCCTATCTCTTTATGGCATTTTCTCATTTGTCATAGAAGGCTCTTATTTACTCTTTTAAGCAAGACTTTTCCCATCACACTGCTTACTCTGGAAGAAATTGGGGTTTCCTCTATGCATTCATCCTTGCAAGTTTCCCCTTGTATTTCCCACTCTCCCCTTCTCCGCAGTAACTGTGATGGAGGGGGAGCACGTTGTTCTTTCTCAGCCCCTCCCAGACGGTTTCTTCAGGCGGCAGAGCACCTTTCTAGCACGGAGGGGGCTAGGGCGTCATACATCCTGCACATTTAGCCCAAGAGATTACGTGGGTATCTCTACACAGTTGCTATTGTCCTTTAGGGAGAAAATACTATGTCCAGTTCTCTACCATCTGGTATAGGAGTGAATCAACTTTCTATTCCTCCTCACTTGAGTGCAACCAGTTAAAAGGGGCAATAACACTGCAGTGACCTGATTTTATTCCCTGTGAGCAGCTTCACTAAACCTGAATGATGGCCACTCTGCTCCTTGACATAATTTTTTTTTTTAGTTTGTAATACTTGATGCTAATAACTACACATATTTCCATCATTTGTTTAGTAAACTATAAAATAATTCCCTAGTATAGAATATACTCCAATTATATCTGGTTCATCTATATCGGAAATCTAACTGGAAACCATTGATTCATAAGAAAGAATCCTATTTGACTCTGACTTTGTGACATCTCGGCCCCCTCCAAAAAAAAAAAATAGACTAGTATTTTTAAAATGACACAATTTTACCCCTTTGCTATAGCAACTATTTTAAACTTAACAGGTCCTTCACTTTCAAGGCATACATATTCAACTGAATTCTTGTCCAGTCTCTTGTTCTGTCTACACTGCGTGCAGAGAACTATTGATGTCATTGCTTCTGCCTCATATTTGAAACATTTACTCAGAGCTTTTAGTTCCTTGAAAGTAGCCACCTTTTTTTTTTTGAGTAGCACTCTTGCTTTATAAAGCAACATTTTACTATATTTCATACCTAGGTGACAGTGGTGTTCCAGAGCAAATATATCATCAGTGCTCTTTTCAAACTAATATCTATTAGCATTGTCTACTATGAACAAAAGAGAATATAACCATTGACATATTCCGTGCTTGTGCACAACTCACTTGACACTTGTGATAAGATTGAAAAATAGGTGCAGTGGTGGACAAAAGTAGGTTTACATTTGTTCATATGGGAAGTACAATAATTAATAAATAATTATACAAGAATAAGCTGTCTTTTGCGTACTCACAACTGTAAACCTACTTTTGCCAACCCCAGTAAATATAATATACACTGAAAGGAAATCTGAATATATGCCATTTTCCTCTTGTTTGAAATCCCAACTTACCAATCAAACTTAAACTGAGAACCCCTTATTTCTAATACTTATAATTCAAACTTTAGAAATACTAATAGGCACAGTGGTTCCAGGCTAGAGTAAAAATAAAAAACAGATAGCCTTTTAACATGGGCTGAATCACTGTAATAAAGAGTGAAATAGCAAATGTTAATCCAAGAAAGTAATTTTTCATTGAAAATTCATAACAAGATCTGTTGCTTCCTAAAGGCTACCTGAACACATCATGAAAATTCTGTAGATCAGAGTGCAATGAAGTAAGAGTGAGTAATAACCACTGACTAGAGAAACTTGCAGAATAAATCTATTTAATTGCATATGTGAGATGAGTTTCGCTCCTGTGTGGGGGGAGCAGAGCTGAGTGCCCTTTCGCAAACCCAACAGGGCCCGTGCCAGTGAGCTGTGTGAGTTGTCTCTATGGGTTGTAAATTGGATCCCCTCAGTGACCAGTTAATGTTTTCTGTATTTACGGCAGTATTTCTGTTTTTCACAGCCACCAGGGCACTTTGGCAACATAAAAATTTAAAAATAATTTTTAGCAATCATACCGTGCCAATTTTTTATCGTTAAAGGGGCTCATTTAAATTGGAAAACCTGCTAGTCTGAAATTTTCATCTGAAGGATTACCACCAGCCAGAGCTACTTGTCTGATGAGGGTTTCACATGGCTTATCTAATGTGAAATCTCCATGTGGTATATAGTTTCATTAAACGGTGATCAAGAATACATTAGTTCAAAACAAGAAAAGGCAATGGAGCTTAATCCGCCAGGCATCTTGGCGCAACAACTTTAAAAGAGTTACTGAACTGAAACAATTTGAGAATTAAAAGTCTTCCACTTATACAAGACTCCTGTCAAAAGCCTAAAAGTCAGCCTTTCCTTTTTCTGTTTTCTGTTTGTATACCAAAAAAATAAAACAAAACAAAACAAAAAACCCTGAAACAATATTCTGAATGTTGGAGAGGCAATAAAATGCATGTATCAGTGAAATAACCTAATCCATTAAAACATAGATTTATCAAGATAGAAAAACAAAGTGGCTGGTAGATAATGCAGAAATAAACAGAGAAATTAATTCTTTAGAGAAAAATAGGAGAAACAAGTGTCTGTATGACAAAATGAAAACTGGGATTTGTATGGTTTGTATGAGTTTTAGAAACAATAGTATTAGCTCCTCCTGTTTCAGAATTGATCATTAAACCCAGTGTTCACATTGCAGATACACTGTTTGAACAGACATTAGTGTATACTTATGATTCATATCTGTATCTACCACAAATTTTAATAATTTTACATTTTAATATACAGAAATTAACAATCATTAAATGATTTTAGAATTAGAGTTTTATATACAACTGAAGTATATAATAAAGCTATAACTATTTGAACAAATATTTATAAAATTAACTTGATATGTAGTGTTGACACTTGAAGTACGAGGCTTTTTGCGTACATTTCAGTGATCTAACTAATCATTTTCATTCATTAGCAGTGATGAAAAATGTATTAGCTTATGTCAGGAAATCTCAACTCCCAGCTTCAAATTTTGAAAGTCTAGTGTGCATTAGCATGAGGTATAAAGAGTCATATTTTAACAATGCTACTTCAGATATATTTTTAATAAAGATTTTGAAATTTGTTATATTGGATAATAGTTAAAAGACATTTATAATTTGATTTTTTACAAATTTAATCTTATTATAGTGCTTTATGAATATTATAACAATTTGAATTTAAAAGATCAGTTTCTGGCAGTATCTGCCACTAAATACTTATTTTTCTACTTGTTATTCAGCTTGTATTTAAAGATACTATGAAGTGCATACTTCCCTACATTTTTCCACCAATGTATTTCAACCTTAATCTTGAAGGAACTGTGTCTAATGGTGTAAAGATATTTCAGGTTATGTGTTATTCAGTCTGAGTTCTCTTGTGAAAAGTGATATATTCCATGATAAAATTGAGAGTTATAAACATTTTTTAAAGTCTCAAACAATGTGTCAGCTATTTTGCATTTTTGCTTTTGTCTTGCAAGTCACAATTTCATAAACTGAAAAAAATTGTGACTTTTTATACTTCCTTATGTATAAGCTTCAATTTTGAAGATTTTTATGGTAGTATAATGTACTATAGTTATAATACTCCCTCCTTATCTGGTGTCGAATTTTCCACTATAGAATATTATAACTTGGGGATTTAATTAGCAGTCACTTCTTTTTCTTGATATGTCATTTGCATTTTATGCTCCTCCGTTTGGTTGTTGGGTAACATTTCAAAGAAATTAATAAAGTTCATGTAGCTGGCAGCAAGTATAGCAACACAGAATTTAGGCACTCCCTAAATTCAATCAGAGTTTAGATAAAACACAGACTACATTAATGTATGGGCGCTGTTATAACCTCTATTAATATAGTTGAAAGCTGTCAAGCACCAGTGATTCTCAGAAACATAAAAAAGTTTGTATTAAAAATCACTGAACAGTACAAAAATGGGAACAATACATATAAATTAAATTCAACACTCAACTTTATAAAACACCTTTCTTTATAAAAGATGACCTATGTTTGCATGCATTCCATGTTGTAATAAATACAATGTTTTTAACTGGGAATATTCAGATGCCTTGTGCTCATTCTAAGATTTTTCTTCTTATATTAAGAGAATAAGAATTCTTACCCAAAACACTAATGTACTTTTATTTTCATAGTGTTAGGGAACCCTTTTAAAGGAAGTTAGTAATAAGAATGGCAATATGTACTGTTGTCTGCATTTGAGTGGTTCACAGCTGAGTACTCCTCTTGTGTATTCAGTGACAAATGGCAATCACTTTATCATTTATCTTATGACAAATAGCAGATTCAGCCACAAACTGCTGGCCGTAGCAAACTTACAGGATGAAGTTCTTTATTGTTTATGGTTTGTGGGTTGATGTATTCATGCCTTGTTTATTTGTGAAATGAACAAAAATCAGTAAGCAGGCATGAACAGAAATTTGGCCACGCAATCAATTGTACTTTTTTCCTCCAGTCTTCCAAGGACCTTACAAGGAAATTCGCTGAACTAGGTCTAAGCCGTAAGCTGCCTTTAGAAAAAAAAGTCATTAGAGGATGCACCAAGTTGTGACATTATGCCCTTAAGCCAAAATAACACTGAATGAAGTTCCTACCTCACATTAACCTCCTGAATAAGAGCCTTAAATTTGATAGCAAGCTATTGTTGTAGACAAGTGGCATTGGCCAGCAGTAGAAGGCAATTACTCCACTATACTCTCACAATTTAAATGATATGTTAGTTTTCACTCTTTGTCTCATACAGTTAAAGGAAATTTGTAAACGTATGTGCACATTAATGTAAATTGTACCTGAATTGCATATGCCAGTTGTGTGTGATTGCAGGTATGCTTGAGAATATTATTAATTTAGCTCATGTAATTGACAGATAAGAAAATATTGAAGTAGGTCACATTCTGTGATAGATGTTTGAGATGACAAAGCGTGATTCTGGGTAGGAATGATACATTAAAACATCTAAGGAAACAATAGACAAAAGAATATGTCATTTCTAATTTTAAATCTATTTTTTTCAAACTATCTTTGAGAGACACTGTGCTGTGGTAAATTATGTTTTATTATTAGCATAGCTTTTGGAGTCAGTATGATGTATTATACTGGGTCTAATTAAATGTAAAAAATTAGTGATCTATGATTTAGTGAAAATCACTAATAATCATAATGCAGTTAATAAAAATATTAGTATGGGAATATTTTCTTCTTGCTTTCTTTAAGATAAAGGGAAATAAAGAAGAGCCTTTATATATATGAATAAGAGAAATAAAATACCCATGTATGATATAGAATAAAATTTTAATGTCTAGACTATTGGTACTAAATCAGCAGAATAAGATAACACTTAACACATAAAAGATTTGACTAATTTTCAAAACTCAATAGGAAAAGGTGATGTTGTAAGGCAAAATAAATGGTAGACTCATGTAATGAAATTTTAACGTAAATGTATTCTTCTAGTCATATTTTCAAATGCTTTGTATGGAGGTCATTTAACACATAGTCTAAGACAGGAAATAATTGCTTACTTTAATTTAAATAGTCTGTAAGTCTGAAAATTTGGTGTTATAAAATAAAGGTATTTGCATATAATATAGTTGCTATTTATATCCTGAAAAACTCCGCCAAAAAAAAAAAAAACTAACCAAAAAACAAACAAACGAAAATCTGTCCAGCTCATGTCCATGGACTTTGTAGACTAGTGCTGTTAAAGCTAATATTCTGAAAGGGAACTGAAGTTAGAAGTCCAGACACAACTATTATGCAGCTCTGAGATTTGCATTTGCTATCTGCTTGGCTCATCAGAGGTGAGTAATAGTTTCCACTGCACTTAGTTACAAGCTAATCTAGATGCAGTTATTTGCATAAACAATTTGATTGGTAAACATTGCTCTGTACCTCTGTGTTGCAAACTTTTGGGGGAGTAGAGACTGTTTTGTTGATTTTATTAAACCATACATGGAATATATTTGCTTTGTGTTATGACAGAAGATAGAAGACAAAGAAGAATGATGTACAGATGACATTTTATTGAGTAGATAATGCCAACAAGAAGATGAAGCATAGTTGACTTATTATTCAAATTTAGACCAATTAATAGAATTATTTTGAAAAAAAGAAAATTCACCAATGAACCCAGATTCATAGTTAAGTCACCAACTTTGGATGGATTTTTATTCACTCTTCTCACTACACCTATATTTTCACCAAGCTGCAATGATTGTTGTTTACTTGCAAGTTTATACATCATTTTCACTTAGCAGTAAATCGTTTTTCATGCTGCTTTGTATTCCTCAAAACAATATTTTTATTTGGTGCTTTAGTATTATATCAAGTAAATCATTCATTAACTATCTATTGAATGACTAACATGTGCCAGACATGCTGAAACTTGGATGTAAAATTGTTACAACTTTGTTTTTGAATGCTTTGAGTTTATGGTGCAGACAGAAAAATTGAATAAGAAAAATCAAAGTGGTAAATGTGGGGAGCATGGAACAGTTCATAAAGAGACATCTCTATCAAAATAGGGGCCATGGAGGGTATGACTGGGCTAAATTTGGTTTACATGTGTAAGGATGGGAGCAGATGGTACTAGACTTATTGCAGTGATTGTTTCATTAGTTATATAAATGTTGAGTAACTATGTTGTACACCTAAACTAATTTAATATTGTATGTCAACTATACTTTAATAAAAAATATTAAAAATAAGGAATAGGTAGGGACTCTTCATGTAGAAACTGAGTATGATAAAAAGCTGCATTCCTGAATAGATCAGGGAACAGAAGTATAGGTGTTTATGGCAGTGAAGAGGGAGGGTAGAGGGGGCAGAGCTGCAAAAGTTACCGTGCACTATATTTGAACAATATCATTTGAACAAAGGCAGTGAGAGGCTTTAACGTGGTAATGGGTACACCAGTGTTGACTGTAAAGTGAATGACTTGGGCATCAGCATAAAGATTGATTTGTGGCAGGAACATTTTGGAGACAGAAATACAAGGTAGGAGGTTCTTAGACTAGTTCAGTCTTGAAGTGTTAAAGATTTAAAGAGAAGAAATAAAAATGGGGATAAGTAAGAGAAGAAAGAGAAATTTTGGAGAGACATTTCATGGTGACTCAGAGTTTCCAGTTTTGAAAATATTGAGCTTGGCTTGCATGTGCCATGCAAATGGAGATGTAAGGTGCTGAGCTACATCTGTGATCTGAGCAGCAAGAATTATGCTGGATATTTGAGAAGTATTTGTGAATGGCGTTACTGAAGTATCAAAGGAAAAGTGCAGTGAGAGGTAAGAGCAGGTAGCTGAGGATATGGAGTAATTTAGGGAGCACTAATGTTTCATGACAACATGAGAATTTCATGAGCATGAATGTTCCGAAAACCACAACAGAAGTTGTGACCGAAGAGATGAAGAGAAACTAGGAATCAAGTAACGTAAAAGTAAAGATTTTCAACATCAACAGAAAAGAAGTAGTAAAACGTCAAATTTTGTGTAAAAGTAAAAGAACCTAGAGATAATTAATAGACCGAAACCACCTCAGTAAGTTAAATGGAGTGGAGGAGGCAGAAGTCATATTGCAATGGGCTGGGGAGTAACTGTAAAGTGAGAGAGACGAGAAAAACTTAGTGTCAATTATTTTTTCAAAGGTATAGATTGTATCAGAAGTGGCAATTTAGTTAGTAGGTAGAAATAAAGGGAGGAATTTTTTTTTTAGGCTGGGAGCTTTGAGCATTTTTGTTGTTGAAAAGAAAAGTTCCATGGATGTTGAAATCATCTAAGATAATTTCAGTATTTGAGTTGGAAGGAAGATGATGAGCCAGCTGCCAAAGAGTGGCAATAAGACTAAAAAGAACAGGTAGCAGGTGTTGTAGTTGAATGACATGACCATTAAATGAAGTGGATCATTGGTAGCTGGAGAAAGGATGGCATGGAAAAGCCAAGGAAGGACAGTAAAAAATGTCCATCTGAAGTAAAAGAGATATGCATCCACCCTGAAAACAAAATAAAAAAAAACCCTCAACAAGTATAGAAAGAACCAAGATATAGCTGATAAAGCAGTATGTGTTTTGTTAAGTAGATTCGAAAATAGAATACACTTTGAAACCCCCCAGAAGCCAAAGATTTTCTACAAGACCTAGACATAAACAAAATGCAATGGAAAGGATGTGACGATAATAAAGTAAAAGGCTACAAAACACCAAGATTGTATGAAAATGGAATAGTCTAGTAAGGTTTTAGTGGTTAGGAAATAGTGTGCCTGTATACGGGGTGTGGGAAAAGTAAGTTTACAGCTGTGAGTACATAAAACGCTAGAGTCTGTAGCTGTATTATTATTTATTAATTAGTGTATGATTTTCCATATGAAAAACTGTAAACTTACTTTTGCCTCACACTGTATTTCAAAAATAGGTAAAGATAAATATATAAACATAAGTATTCATGACTATTCAGTTTTGATTCAGACCGCTTTGAGTATATTTTCTTAGTTTATATAGCCATATATTTCATATTTGTATTTTATATATACTTCTATATTTAACTATATGTAATATAAATATATAATAAATGTATTTTATGCAGTTTGAATGGAAACAGAGTGATCATGAATTTTCCAGGAACAAGAAATTTCTGTCAGCTACTTAAATAAAGATGAACAGCTCAGAGGTCAAGAAAACAGGTTATATATTTATACACACACATATATATATGTGTGTAAATGATATTTAATTATACTAAAGAAGGATAATTGTCTATTGCTTTCAAAGAGGCCCATTGAATAGGTAAACACGGATACGTTTAAAAATCACAAATAAAATCAATATTATAACAAATTTCATTCATTGACAGCCATTATCTGACCTAGGCAATCTTGAGCTGGCCTTAGTAGCCTCTGTTTAGAGGAGAGTAGTTCTGCTTTATTCAGAACCAGGTTGTTCCTCTGCACTTTCCCCAAAAGCGTGGCAACCGAAAGCCCAGCAGAGCTAGGTGCTGAGGTATTTGGCTCCTCTATATTTAGAAGCACAGGCAATCAAACTCGGATTCTCTGTGGATACAAAACCTTGACTGAAAGAAATAGTTTTTGGTCAGAATAGTTATTCAGTAATCCATTCTTTTAGCTATTATGAAATTTCTTCCTGAAGTAAACCAGCAGAGAGCTATTTCTGACCATGTGTTACCTCTTCTTTATAGAATTACTACCTTGAGGGTCACTAGAAGAAATGGCTCTAATGAAACTCATTGTTGTGTTCACTATAAGGAGGATGTTGTCGATTAAATTCACAGTATCTACTTGGAGATCAGAAATTTCTGTCAGGTGTAAGTATCAAGAATAATGAACAGAACTTATCCGGCAGATTCTGTTTGTTTGATCTTCAGGGCATTCAATTGACTAGGTGTTTTTTTAACAGTGTCTGCTAGAAAGCTTAGACTTATGGTTGTGGCTGCTCAGAGGAAGCGTATAGGTCCTGTCTTATACCTCATGCTTGCTTATGTCTTTTTTTTTCCTCAGTTAGTTTCAGTATATTTTTCTATTGTGTTTGTTCTTATAAATAGGTGAGAATCCTGCCTCAGGCTGGTTTAGGAAAGGGGGAAAGAGGAGACAAAAGGAGATTACGTTACATGCAAAATACCATAATACAGAGATTAGGAAAAATGGAATCTGCTCTCAGTTAATTTATAGGCTAGTATAGATAATTTTATCAAAAAACTATAATATGAAGGAGAAACAGTATTTTTTTCCTAGAAAATAATATGGCATGATAAGAGGAATGAAGTTATAGTAAGATTGGTCAGAGTAATGCAGCGCATTATTAATACACTGAAAACATCCATTTAATTGGTTCTCTTGCCAAGTTAAGATATACAAAATCTACTTTCATGACAAAAAACAACTTGAGCTATATTAAGCACAGCATCTGTATATGACATAATATCAATTTGATAATAATATGAATAGTTATCCATTTCTATCAGCATTATATAGCTTAAAATTCTGTTTGTAATGTTAACATGTAGTTATTTCTCACAGTACTTATTAATTTATATTTACAAACACTTTACACAATCTGTTTGGAGTGCTAGAATATCATTGTATTTTATTGTATATAAAGGACCCAAGTATTTCAAAAGCTATAGCTACAGATTTTAAATTGCACTTTCAAGAGTGATTATTTAATTTTGTTCTTATTAACTAAGAAACTAAAAAGAATCCTAAAAAAGGTTTAGACTCTGGAAATCAGAACAAGAAACGTTTATACTTACAGATTTCACAGATCTTTTTGTTAGGTGTTTTTTCAATATGTTTTAAACAGAAATTGAACACAGGTGACCTTGGGTTGCAGGGAGCGCTTGAACTCCCTGAAGCCGTCTGCTTCGTGCAGGGGGCCACGAGAGCGCTTGGAGAAAGGTATTTTCTTGTAGAAACGTTCCCTGGTTTTCCTCACTGTCCACAGAGTGAAGGAGCCACTTCACAAAACAAATGCCTGGGGAGCTGCACAAAACAAGACATCTTTGAACTTGAAACATTTCATAGCTGGTGTTTGTTTTGGGAAAGAGAGACCCAGTGATACATGTGGCCGTGGAGATCGAGGAAGGTCTCACTTATTAACAAGTGGTTGATGAATATCATCTTTACACAATAATGCACAGCGGCCGATGTTCCTCAAACTGACCCCCAAAGGAAACCAGGCCGTATGTAATAATTAAATACGTGAAAGCAATGATATTCTTTTTTTCCTCCATAAAGCAGAATGGTTATGTCACTATGCATTCCCGTGCTACAGGGACAGTGTTGTTTAGCTATTCTGAAGCTTAAAATCTGATATGTAGACAGTAAACAACACACTGCAATTCAGAATCTTAAAAAATGTCATTTTTATAAGAAGTTTGAGCTAATGCTTGGAATCTGACAGAAAGAATATGAAAGCTGGTTCTGTTTAACCACCCTTCTGCATTATATTTCAGTGTAACCCTGGATTTATTATTTCTGTCAACTTTCTAATTCTTGTTTTTGGGTAATAGAGCGAGGATTGGTAGTTAGAGAATGACACTTGAAGTTAGTGACATGAGACTGGGGCCTTTGCCTCCTGGTTATAGAAGCAGAATTTTTTCTAGTGACCCATCCACATTCTGCACTTCCACACTCTTTAAGCATTTCCAACCAGCCAAATTTTTCTATTATCAAAAATCAGTTAACTGCATGATTTACTCGGGCTGATCTCACTAGCTTAAATCTCCCAGTAAAATGTATCCCTAAGAGGAATGAATTGTTAAATTAGCTGAAATTGCACTTTTGAGAAACTGAAACAGGTGTGATTTGAATGCACATTTTACTTAGGTTTTAATGCCTGATAGAAAAAGAAACTCGAATAGCTAAAGAGTGTATTCTCTTTGCAAATTTCCTTAACTTGCCCCACAGTTTTAGATGTGTGGGCCTAATGTTCTGACTGTTTTGATGCAGTGATTTCAATAAAAGCCTCAACCTATTGGGCAATGACCACTGTCTGCCTGTTCAGACATAAGCAGCCTGTTTACCCTTAAAATGTAAGATAATCCTGTGCTCCGAATACACTGAGCAAAAGATGTCAAAGCCACACCTGCATGATAGACTGAGAAGTCTGATCAACACTGCTCAAACATTTCCATAACTGAGTTTCATGCAGAATTTTTAACCAGGCTCATTTTATTTTCTGCATTCATCTAGATAGTTTGGGTTCAGGCCTGGCTGGATTGTTCAGTTGGTTGAGCGTAGTCTCCTGCATCAGAGGATTGCAGGTTTGATCCCTAGTCAGGGCGCATGCAAGAGGTAACTGAACATTGTTTCTCTCTCCCTCCCCGCTCCTCTCTCTCAGATCAATAAGCATATCCTTGGGTGAGGATTTATATGCATAACCCTATATATTATACAGGGTCCAGCAGAAGCAATGCCTGCTTGAGTATGGTTAGGGTAATAATGTGGATGTAATAATTTATTATTTTAGTTTTTTAATTTGAACATTTCATCTAAAATGGCATATGGTGTATTGAGTATGCTATTGTTATGTTACAGAATTACATGCTTATGATTTTGTAATAAAATAGGGGCATTATTTGTGCCAGACCCCTGTATATATTCATATATATATGTATTCCAAACAAATTCTGTCCAGTCAAAATTTTACAAAGTGAGTATTTATTTCTAAATAATATTGATTCTTTATGTTCTAACCTTTTATTGCTTCAGGCCATGTTGTTAAGGAAAAATAACAAAGCAGTCTATGTTACCAAACATCTCAATCTATGTTATCTTACATCTCAATCAATATGCTAATTGCTATTCCTAACACATCTTTTGAATGTTCTTGCTAATGATGAAACTCTTAACTCTTTTAATTTCATGTTTGTGCATATTTTCTAATATTTATTTTTAATAGCTATATTTTATTGGATTTTAATATGTAAATACTCAGAAAACACTAAATTTATAGTTTTATTTTAATTTTTCTAATTTATTTTTTGTTGTTCAGTACAGTTGTCTCCATTTTCCCCCACCACAATTTTTTTGACTTCTTAAAAGTATATTTTTTATGTGTTCAATGTCTTTCACTATCTAGAACAGTGGTTCTCATATTGTGGTCTACAAGTCCCTTTGGCAGGTAAGAGTCAGGCTCTGCAACATCAAACTATTTTCGAATAATACGAAGATATTTGCCTTGTTGACTGAGTTGACATTTGCACTCACAGTGGTGAGTCCAAACTCATGCCTTAGTATGAATGAAGGTAACAGCATACGTAGTATTAATACTCTTGGTTTTCCTCACTGCCAGGCACCTTCATGGCCCACTTTAATTAAGAACTTACTTGGTGATGCAGTAAATGTTAAATGTAGCAAGTCTTGAGACACTTGCATACTTGTCTTTCAATATTCTCTGATGAAATGTGAAATACACGTAGAACACTTCTGCTGAACACCAAAGTAGGCTGTCTCCAGGAATAGCACTTGCCTGATTTTTAAAGTTGTGAAATGATCTAGCCACCTATTTATGGTACTTTATTTTTATACAACTGACAGACAAACTGTGGTTATTCAGACTCAACTATTTGATATACATTTTCTTGAAAATGAACAAGATCAACCTGCTACTTCCAAGAAAACATGATATAGTATTTGTTGCCAGTAAAAAAATTTGAGCTTTCAAATGAAAATTCAAATTTTAGAAAGCTTATACATACCATTGTGAACTTGACAGCTTCCGATAACTTAAAAAAAGTGTTCTAATGAGATAGGTGGTGATATTAGCAAATTCAATTTTTTATATTGCATGATGAGCCTATCAATATGTGGAAAATCTGCATAACTCAATGAACTAATACTTTCAAAATGATCAATGCAATATATTATCAGAAGATTATTTATTTATTTATTTTTGTTTATTCTATTACAGTTGTCTCAATTTTTCCCCATTTGCCCTCCTCCACCCAACCCACCCCCGCTCCCATAGTCAATCCCATCCCCTTATCCATGGGTCATTCATACATGTTCTTTAACTGATCCCCTCCCCTTCATTCCACCATTAACTCCCTCCCCCCTCCCCTCTGGTCCATTCCTTGTTTCCATGTCTCTGGTTCTGTTTTGCTTGTCAGTTTATTTTATTCATTAGATTCCTCTTCTAAGTGAGATCATATGGTATTTTTATTTTACTAACTGGCTTATTTCACTTAGCATAATAGTCTCCAGTTCCATCCATGCTGTTGCAAAGGTAGGAATTCCTTCTTTCTGCTGCATAGTATTCCAGTGTGTTAATGTACCACAGTTTTTTAATCTACTCATCTACTGATGGACACTTGGGCTATTTCTAGCACTTGGTTATTGTATATAGCACTGCTATGAACTTAGGGGTATTAAGTTCTTTTGAACTGGTGTTTTGGGGTTCTTAGGGTATATTTCCAGCAGTGGAATCACTGGTTCAGCTCCATTTTTAGTTTTTTGAGGAAATTCCATACTGTTTTCCACAGTGGCTGCATCAGTCTACATTCCCACCAATATTACACTAGGGCTCCCTTTCTCCACATCCTCACCAGTGCTTATTATTTGTTGATTTGTTTATGATGGACATTCTAACTGATGTGAAGTAGTATTTCATTGTGGTTTTAATTTGCATCTTCTTGATGGCCAGTGACCTTAAGCATCTTTTCATATGTCTATGGACCATCTGTATGTCATCCTTGGAGAAGTGTCTATTCAGGTCCTTAGCCTATTTTTAATTGGATTGTTTGTCTTCCTGGCATGAGTTGGATGAGTTCTTCATGTATTTTTGAGATCAATCCCTTGTCTGGTATATCACTGGCAAATATGTTTTCCCATATGGTTGTTTCCTTTTCATTTTGATGATGGTTTCTTTCGTTATGCAGAAGATTTTAAATTTGATGTAGTCCCATTTGTTTTTTTTGTTTTTCTTTTATTTCCCTTGCCCTAGGAGATATATTGGCAAAAATATTGCTATATGGGATATCTGAAATTTTCCTGCCTATGTTTTCATCTAGGATTTTTATGGTGTCATGACTTAAATCTTTTATCCACTTTGAGTTTATTCTGGTGTATGGTGGAAGGAGATTCATCCCAGGGATGTAAGGATGATACAATATTCACAAATCAATCAATGTAATACACTACATAAATGAAATGAAGGACAAAAATCACATGGTCATATCAATAGATACTGGAAAATCATTTGACAAAATCCAGCACCCATTTATGATAAAAACACCCAGCAAAGCGGGAATAGAGGGAGCATTCCTTAACATAATGAAGGCTATATATGAGATACCTACAGCCAACATCATACTCAACAGACAAAAATTAAAAGCTTTCCTCTTAAGATTAGGAACAAGACAAGAGTGTCTTATTCAACATAGCACTGGAAGTTCTAGCCACAGTGATCAGACAAGAAAAAGAAATAAAAGCCATCCAAGTTGGAAAGGAAAAAGTAAAGCCATTGTTATTTGCAGACAACATAGAAAACCCTATAGTCTCCACCAAAAACTACTTGACCTAATAAGTGAATTTGGCAAAATAGTGGTACACAAAGTCAATTTTCAGAAACTGAAGGCATTTTTGTATACCAACAATGAAATATCAGAAAGAGAAACTAGGAAAAATATCCCATTTACTATAGCAACAAGAAAAACAAAGTACCTAGGAATAAACTTAACCAAGGAGGTAAAACACCTGTACTCAGAAAACTATACAACACTGAAGAAAGAAATTAAGGAAGCTACAAATAAAAGCATATACTGTGTTCATGGATTGGAAAAATTAACATCATTAAAATGTCCATACTACCCAAAGCAATCTAGATTCAACGCAATTCCTATTAAAATACCAATGACATATTTCACAGATCTAGAACAAATATTTCAAAAATCTATATGGAACCAAAAAAGACCCCAAATAGCCTCAGCAATCTTGAGAAATAAAAACAAAGTAGGAGAGAATACAATATCAGATGTCAAATTATACTACAGTGCAACTGTAATCAAAACAGTCTGGTACTGACATAAGAAAAGACACATAGATCAACGGAACAGAATAGAGAGCCCAGAAATAAACCCATGTTTTTATGGTAAGTTAATATTTGACAAAAATGGCATGAGCATACAGTGCAGTAAAAACAGCCTCTTCAATAAATGGTATTGGGAGAAGTGGACTGATACATGGAAAAAAATGAAACTAGACCACCAACTTATACCATACACCAGTTCCTTAATAATTTTTAAAAGTACAAGTGGATCCAGAAAACTAAAAATTTGCAAATGATTGATCTAGACAAATTTCACTCACGTAGGAAACTCAGTTTAGATCATAGATCTTTCAGTAAACTGAAGCAGGCAGCATTTTGATGGTGCAGTAAAGATCAGGCATGTATTTAGTTGCAGTTATACAAGAACATGTTCTGATATTCAGTTACTTTCTTATTATTTCTCAGAGACTCCTACTTGATTCTCCATAGGTGAAATTATTTTCATGCAATAAGGCTGGGAAAAATCACTGTTGCACGATAACACACTTTTAAACTGAGCAAGAGATAACTGCCACTTGGTAAACAAAATTGTGACACCAAGGAAATGTTTAGTTTTTTTTTTAATTAGAAAGGTTAGTTTTGGCTACCAAACTTCCATGACTAGTTAATTTTATTATTTTCATATCAAATGCAATTTTTTGTTAAAGAATAGCTATAGAAAATCAAAACACTCAAAATTCTGAAAAAGGAGTACTGAATAGCAGAATTAATTACAGAATATGAGATATTATCCAAAGCAGTTGACTCTTCTTTGTTTTATCAAGTAATAGCTGATAAAAAAAAGTAAATAGATCATAATTTATAAGAACAGCAAATGCTGATTCCATCTTATTACTGGGGCTGTGTTTTCTATGTTTTTGTTATCATTATTGCTTTAAAATACTACAAAGCATATATTGAAATGAAATCAGTATTCTAGGATTTGAGACTATGTGTATAGAATTCATGTATTCTGTCTGACTTAGTGATTGAGTACTGGCAAAATATATATCGTTAACTCTTGAATGCTGAAACTTTAACACTGGAAAGTTTTTATTTATTTAAATTATGTTGAATGCAATATTTGAACTAGATTGATAGTTCAGATTAATTGAAACTTATTATAAATCAGGTTCGACCCATTCTTATTGATAGAAATCTCCAGAAAATGTGAAGGTAACTGAGTGGAATCCTCATGATAATTCTTAACTTCCATTTTTTCATAACATCAAGAAATGATTCCTGCCAACTCTTGCTTACAGCAACATTTCAAGGCAATTTAAGTTCAGCTTAATGAGAACTAATGTTATATCTACATAATGAGAGTAGGAAGGCTGCTAGTGAAGGAGAGATCATAAACCCTGTAAAAAAAAGTTGGAAAATTACAAGACAGGGCATAGGCTTTTAATTTATTGTGTAGTGCTAAATCTTAATAGAATGTGTCACCAGTATTCTTGGCCCATCCACACAGGTAATTGTCATTTGTCCCTTTGCCCATGTTATGGCTTAAGTATGAAGTTGAAGTTGAGTACAGAAAATGGGTAAAACATTTATACTTCTAATAAATAAAATTTCTACATCCTAAAGGCTTTCCTTAGTAGAAATTTGCTTTTCTGTAGTTTCTAATAGTCAATCATTTAAATCCACTATTTTTTTATACAATTCCATTTCTCCTTCTACACCCTATTCTCTTAAACTTCTAGGTAGCTTGTGGTTAAAATAATGCTCTTCCAGATCTTATATCTAACCAGGACTAGAACAGTTTATATATTTTTTTAGTTTTAGAAATGTTTTGGGAGGATTTTTTACATATATGGTAAATAAAATAGTTTTTCCAAAGTTATTTATTTTGGGGACATAGTGATTATTTTCTTTCCTTTTGGTCATGTGGCAATCTAGAAAAGGTGAGATTACTTAGGGTGATTTTTTAGAAGGTATGATGAAAAATCAAATGAATGGGAATTTGGAAAGCTAGGAGTACTGTACATGGAGAGGAAGTATTATGGTTACTTACAGAAGTTTTGGAAATGTTATTCAAGTCCCTAACACTCTGAGTAGTAGCTGAAGACTCAAGCTGCTTATAAAAGAGAAACAATTGATCCAATATGCTTCTATCACTGGAACCAGATCCAGGGAGAAGTATTAAGCCAAAATTTTGTTCTGTGAACAAATGAGTCAACTAGGGAATGAGTCCCAAGTCTGGAATCAAAGCATCTGGTTTTCCTGATGGACAGGGAGTTGAGAGAAATAACCTTGTTATTGATCTAAGTACTACAGTTAAAGGGGACCATCAAGGATTTAAATGATCAAAATTCTACTTGTCTTAGGTAAGCTTAAGATTCAAATTAAATAAATATAGTGTGTGTGCGTGTGTATGTACAATTGATCCAATATTATACACACACACACACATAATTCTAAAGTGTCATAAATAATACTCATAATGGTTTACAATACAGGCATTTTTAATTGAATGGTACATATTGTCTATTTATCAGTAAGATGAGTGAGAAAACATATGAGAAATAGAAAGGAATGTGCCTGGCTGGTGTAGCTCAGTGGACTGAAAGCGGGCTGGGAACCAAGCGGTCCCGGTTCGATTCCCAGTCAGGGCACATGCCTAGGTTGCAGGCCGGATCCCCAGTGAGGGCCATGTGAGAGGCAACCACACATTGCTGTTTCTCTCCCTCTCTTTCTCCTTCCCCTCTCTCTAAAAATAAATAAATAAAATCTTAAAAAAAAAGAAAGGAATGTATATAAGTACAAGTTCAAGTATTTAGTTCAATTCAACAAAATATAATTTAATACCTTATATATGCCAAGCTTTGTTCGAAGGTTGGGATATAAAGATGCATAAGGAATTTTAATCTGATATAAGTGACATGCTAGTATCACACTTGGGAGAAGATGTTTCTCTCTCAGTTATTTTGAGTCACTAAAGCAAAAGTTCACTTGTACAGGAGAATGGGGGTGGGTAGCTTTCCTGCAGACTGTATTCCAAAGCTTTCCTCTCTTGAATCAGTTTTGTGGATTATAGCTATTCTTTATGGCACTCTAAATCCTGGCAACTTTCAAAAGATAGAGTTAAGAGTATTTGTTGTAATATAGCTACTGCTATTCTCTGATTATGGAAATACTACCCCTATTCTAGTAGATTTCTTTCCTGAATCAAGGATCATCCGCTAGAAGTTTTCTGGATAACTTAGTTTAATAGCCACCCAAAGCTAATGTAAGTATTTAAAAGCCTGCTTATTCTCACTCCCAGATACGGTTTAAATGAGAAAATATGTCTTAAAATTAATATTAATCGTGATAAACTAAATAACAGTCCCCAAAGGAATCTGCATTCTAATCAGCAGAACGTAGTTTTACATGGCAAAGTGCACTTCGCAAGTTTGATCACATTGATGACTTTGTGTTGGTGAGATTATCCGGGATTATATGGATGGGCTCTAAATATAACCACAGGTGTTTTTATAAGAGAGGCTGAGGGAGAATTGACAATTGAAGGAAAAAGGTGATGTGACGATGGAATCAGAGGAAAGAAATGTAATGTGACGCACTTGCCAAGGGATGAGGCCGCCTCTGAAAACTGGAAAGGACAAGGCAAGGAATTATTTTCCCAAAGTCTCCAAAAGAGACGAGTTCTACTGACATATTGATTATAGCCCATAAGACTTATTTTTGATTTCTGGCTTTCAGAACTATACAAGAATAAATTTGTGTTATTTTAAAACACTAAGTTTGTGATAATTGTTATAGCAGCTTTAACATATTAATACAATAATGTCCAATAAAATTCATTAGGTAGTGTTGAAGATTTTACATATTTCTTGCCAGTCATTTTCTCAACAGAGGAATTAGATGACACAGTCTTCTACAACAGAAATGCACACACTTGGTAAATTATTTATTATTATAATCAGTTTCCACACTTTTGCTTTCAATCACATAGACCACAGAGTATATCTGACCCACAAATGTACAACTGCTACCAATCCTAAATTAATCATCTGGCTGCTGTCATTTCATGTTGCAGAATCTAATCAGAAAGTCTTTGTTCTTATGGAAAGGTAAATTACTTCTATTATGCATACAGATTACTAAAACTTATCATATGACAATTAGATGTCATCATTCAGTGACAAAAAGGGAAATATTGTCAGGTTCTCAGTCCATGAACCTATTTCATTCAAATAATGAATTTTCAGGAACTAAACTACCTTTCCAGTTGGAGGTAAGTCCAGGGCTTCCATAAATACAAGTTTTATTTTAGAACTCTTCTTTCCATTTCTTGATTTTTTTCAGTATGATTCAATGTAATTGACTTAAAATTTTGTATAAGTTTAATGTATATAACATAATGATTTCATATATGTATATATTATGAAGTGATTAGCATCATAAGTTTAATCAACAACACCCATTACCTTACATAGTTACAAGTGTTTTCTTTGCAAGATGGGAACTTTCAAAATCTATTCTATAGATCTTTTAAGATCTAACTAAAATCATGTCTATTTTCTTGTCTTTATTCCGGCAATAATTTGGAAAAAATTCTGGCATAGACAGTTTAGTATAGAGAAAATTCATTAGTCTTAGAATAAGAAAAGTAGCATTCAAGTTCCTATTCCTTTTACTAAAGACTTAACCTTAAAAAAGCATTGTTTATATTTTAAATAAATAACTTGTACTAGATGATCTTGAAAGGCCCCTCAGATTCCACATTGTGTAATTTTGTGAAATACTCTTTATACTAGTGATATTTGACTTATGAGAATCATAATAATTTGCACTAAAATATCAATAGGTCTAATATTTTCCTTTTTCTAAATTGAAATGCTGTTTATGAAAACATTAGTTCTTTTCTGAATTCCTAAATTAAACTTATTTTAAATGTTATTTTAGAATACATGGAGTTTAAATTTCAATTGTCTTCAGCCATTTTATGACCATAACGTACAAAATATTAAATTCATGATCCGTCCAGTTTTGTACTGCTGCGGGTCGGAGGCAGACATTTGTTGAGGAAATTCTGAGGCTTCCAGCATTTTCACGGTTTTCTTAAGGGAGAGGGAAAACACACCAATAGATTACTGAGAACTGTGGCAAATCAGACTGCGTCATGGAAATACAGTCACCCACTCTGGGAAATGTACACAAATAATATTATAAAACTCTTGAGATCAATAATAAGAAAGCAATTTAAAGAGCTTTGAATTACAGAAAATGTTTTGCCTCTTTGACCTACTTTCAGGAAAGGGAAGTAGCTATAAGCAGCACTGTTGTCAAGAAGAAAAAACGTCCAGAGTTTACAAAAGCTTCTCCAAATTCCTTTCACTTAGTCTAAGAACAAACCCTCAGATAAGTGAGCATTTCAAATCCAGTGGGAAAAGTGTTACACCTATGTTTTATAAAGCTATAAGAGGCTCAGAATTACTTACTTCAAGAAGTAGCAATTTCTGTTAGCAAGATGCATGAAAAGTGTTAGACTCATGGGAATCCATTTGTGACAACAGAGCAGGAAGCAGCCCCTGCTCTGACAGTAAAAAAGTGAAAGATAATATAGAAGTAATCAATCTGAAAGGTATAGAATATTTTAACCATGAAATGCCTAAAAAGCCATAAGCAAGATCTTAAAATCAATACAGGATATTACTGAAAGTCAGAGTAATGACTCACAAATAGGAATATTCTACTGGTCCCAGAAAGGTTTTGTAAAATAACTACGTATGTGTATTTTGAAAAGAAAAAAAAATTGAGAGATTGGCTTTATTTAAAAAAGAATTATGCTGGTATTTTCTAATAAAGTGATTTAAAAGATATTTTCTAGCATATTAGTCTGTATTTGAGACCATCCTGAATTATTTTGATGAGAACAAAGCCAAACAAGTTTGCAGAAAACAGAACCTAATAACAGCTTAGGCCCAGAGAGATTTTATTGGTTTTATTAGTAATCCACTTAAAATAGTTTTAGGTACAAGAAATGTAATTGCTCACACCTAAAAAACTCAGAGACAGTGAATCACATTTGCCAATTGTTTGAAAAGTTGAAAGGAGAAGTATTTCTTGCTTTAAATTAGAAGATCAACCGCAGAAATTAAAAATGTGTGTGAGAGGAAAGAAAGAAGGCTGTATTCTTGTACTCTTTGGAACACTTTTTTTTTTCTTCTTCTTCTTCTTTTTTAAATAAAGAAAAAAGCATTTCCAGACATGTTTAAAACCAAAGTAGATAACCTGGCCATCCTATTGGGTTTTTCGAACCAACCTTTTAAAAAATCCTATGTAGACTGCTGGTAATCCAATGTATTATGTATAGAAAGTTTTAACCTATCTTTCTCTTTACTAGAGTAAGATGTTTACAAGTTTTTCACAGAATTAGATCTTAGGAGCTAAGGCTAGATCATTTTTTTGCCAAGTTGGTACCAGGTATTATGGTAGGAGCAGGGAATATGAGAAATCTAGTTTATTCCTGTCTCCAGTTCTGCCCTTAGAAAGCAAGATCACAAACTGCTGTCCTGGAGTCATTTACCCCTGACCGTAATTCCAGCTCCTGCCAGAGTCTTTCAACTCCATATGACCCTAAACAATTCACTACTTTGGCTTTTTGGGTAAGAATGGGTAAAGGAAAGAAGAGGTCTTGTTGAAAAAAAAAGAATTGTCTTTAATGACCCAAAAAGATGCTTTGGGTCATTCTAGAAGTGGTAAAAAAGAATTAAAATCGTAAATAGGATATTCAACATTACTTATTTGCTTTTACATGCCCAGGAATATTTGCTGTCTAAGAGATTTTCACCCTTTTATGGGTGATACTTCCCCATATATTACAGATTATTTTAAAGTAAAAGGTTTTCTAGATGACCAAACATCATCAATATTTCCAGATGATCTGTATGCCCAAGGATAACCGTTGTCACTTGCTTCTTTTACTAAAGATTTCTCTTGAAATATTGGGACCATTTTTAGTAAAACTTCCCTGTCTTACATAGAAATAATCCCTGATAAAAAGCTTTTTAAATGGTCCATTGTACGTACAACTAAGCGCAGATCATCAACCTTCCCCTCAGTTACCCACCATGAAATCCCCCCCAGTGCTTGGGGAATTTCATGCTTCTGCATCCCTTCCACATCTGGGGCTGCTCGTTCCTGCGCCTGGCCTTCCTGCAGACGCTAGCTCTGTCCATCGGCCCCATCACTTCATCTTCTCCAGCAGTATAGATTATCCTCTTGACAGGGTCTCCAAGGAGAAGTCAACCATCAAGTATCTCCCATGAAGTATTTGATAAAACTTGCTTGAGATCTAATATTTGAGAGAATGAATTCAAAGAACACTAGATATTTGTTACTCTGGTTCTCTTAAGAATTTTTTTTTTTAATTTTAAATTTGACCACCAGAAAGCAATACACTTGAAATTTTTTAGATTACTGTCTATTTTCAGTTTGATTGATTTACTTCTTATTTTTTTCCTTCTCCTTACTCTGGGTTGAATTTTTCTTCATTATTCTAGCTTTTTTAAATGAAAACTTAGATCATTGATTTTAAAACTCTGTTTCTTCTCATATAAGCATATGATACTATCAAGTATTATCTAAGCATAGCTTTAGATACATCGCACACATTTTGATATTTTATCTTTTCCTTTTCATTCTGACCTAAATATTTTCAAATTTCTCAAGTGATTCCACAAATATTTGAAGATTTTCTAATTATTTTTGTCATTGGTTTATAATTAAGTCTATGATGGTCAGAAAATGTATTCTATACAAATTCATTTTTTAATTACTGAGACATTATACTACAGCATACTTTCTATTTAGTGGAAATTCATTGTGCTTTTGAAAAGAATAGGTATTATTTAGTTGTTAGAGGTATAATTTTATAAATCTCAATGCTGTTATTCAAAACTTCTATAAACTTTGGGGGGGTTGGTCTAGTTATTCTATGAATTACTAATACAAAGGTGTTAAAATCTTCAGCTATGATTGTAGCTTTTCCTAGTTCCTTTTTAGTTCGGTCAGGTTTTGCAGTATATGTTTTGAAATTCTAACAGAAATTCATACAAATTCATGATGGTCATATCTTCCTAATAATTTGACCCTTTAATCTGTCTGAAATGCCCTTCTTTATTCCTGATAATCCCTTATTTTGGTGTGTATTTTGTCTGATATTAACATAACCATACTGATTTTTTTTATGTCATCTGCACGGTATATGTTTTTCTATCCTTTTTCCTTGTCTCTATCTTTCTATTCAAGTTTGTCTCAGTACAACAAACTGTACTTTTTAATTGGAGTGCTCACTTCATATAGGTTATTCATATTTTTCATATATCCATATTTTATTGGTTCCCTTCATTTTGCTCATTATTTCCATCTTTTCCTGAATTCCTCAAATGTATTTAATAATAGCTGCTTTCAAGTCTTTCTTTGTAGAGTCATTTAAAGTCATTTGGGAGTCTATACCTATAGAATAACTTTTATCTTTTCTCTGAGCCATAGTTTTTGATGGTTCGTTGGACTTTTACAGACACTCTTATCTATCCTTTAATCACATTAATTTTTGTTTTGCCCTAGTATAGGATGTCCTCCAAGAAAAAAATTGTGTCAATGAAGGTCTCTCTTCATCTCCTCCAGGTTCTGTCTACTTTTGGTGACTCTTTCGTTCCTTCAGTATTTGATTTCCATGTTGTGTCCACAGATTATAATTGCTTTCTACAGGGAACTATGCTGCTGGTAACCAGAAACAGAACTCATTTCCATTATATTTTTAGATTTTTCCATGAAATGGTTATTGAGTTTCATAAAGGCACAAAATTTTCAAAAATTATAAAGTTAAATATCATATATTTTCCATGATCATATATGGTGGTACAAAATCATTATAGATCATTTGGAAAGTACAACAAGAGAATAAAATCATCTTTCCACCCAATGTTTTCTACACACACCACACACATATATTATTTATAAATTATATACAATACTTGATTTATTATTCTCAATTTTGCTTCATTGTAGTTTAAACTCACCTATCCTTATGTTGTTAGTCTTCAGAATTATTATTATTTTAACCTTTAATTCATAAAAATATGATATTTTCTCTTTTCTTATTTTTGTATTTTTATGTGACTTCCAAATGATTTTGTTCTTATAAAATACTGTGGTAATTTTTTCTGGTAAATGTCTATTTTGCTTCTCTTTATTTCTTCATTATTACCAGCAATAAATTACAGGTTCAAAATATTTAAATCTTCACAGTTTAGTTATAAACATTTGGTCAGAATTTTTAAAGAATTAAACACAGAAATCTAAGATTCATAAACATAAACATAGATAAGATGTAAATGGTATAAAAGATTTAAATTTAGTTAGAAATTTCCTCCCTTGGTATGTTTCTTTGACTGTTAACATATTTTTAATTTATTTTTTATAAATTAATATATTTACATAAATCAGAGTTTAAATTGTACACTAGGAACAAGTATCTCCTGCATACTCCTCAGTGCCCCTCACTAGAAGCAACTACTTTACAATCTTTTCCAGTATTTACCATCATATTTATATATAAGAGTCTCCTACTATACTTTCTTGTTTTTGTTTCTGTATCAAACTACTGTACCAATATAACTATTGCTCAAAACTTGTTTGATGTATGTAGCAAGAAAACTTTTCCTTTCTCTTTTTCTTGGAATTACTGGGTTGGCCAAAAAGTTCATTTTTTTTTTTCCCATAAGATGGCTCTGGTAACGCTTAAGTGTCCTTAACTTCATTTGAAACAATTTTGTTAGATTGTACTGTGACAGCTGTCATATCAGCATGCATTAAAAAAACAAACATCAAAGTTGGTAAATTTTGTACAACCATTTTAATATTGAAGACGGAAGAAAATAAGCAACTTTTTTGGCATATTATGATTTATTATTTCAAGGAAGGTAAAAACACAGCTGAAGTGCAAAAAAATATTTGTACAGTGTATGGAGATGGTGCTATGACTGATTGAACATGTCAAAAGTGGTTTGAGAAGTTTCATGCTGGAGATTCCTCCCTGAATGATTCTCAGACAAGAGACAAGGAGAACAATCAACATTGAACCACATGGGAGACAGCTGACATTCTCAAAATATCGAAATCAATACAGTTATTGGTGGAAATAAAAAACATGTCTTTTATTTTATGGAAATAAAACATACAGACTTTTTGGCCAACCCAATAATAATTGCCTCCTTTTTTTTGGCCTAGTGTTTCATCACCAAAACAAATTCAAATCTGTGATATTTTTTTTCTTTTATGGTGCCTTCCTGCAGTCCCTCTCTTGCCTCACCTGACGTGTTGCCTCTTGTTTTCACTGCTGAGCCACTGTTTTGTATCTGCCTTTCAGAGTCATTCTTTGAATTGTCTCTGCTATTTCCTTGTGTTGAAGCCACTGCTTCCTGGAACCAACTTCCTCAACTGACTATATCCACTTTTTTGTTGTTGTTGTTTGTTTGGAGGTGTATGTTCTCTAGATGCAACCTGAGAAAATTTGAGGGTATATCCATTAACTTTTGCTGTGTAACAATTCACACTAAAATTTAGTGGCTTAAAACAATTGTTTTTCAATTCAATTCCGTGGAGTAGCTGTTTTGGTTCTCAATGTGCTAAGTTGGTCAGGTCTGGAGAGTCTAAGTGGCCTCACTCCTATCTTAGAGACATGCATTGAGATGGTTGGGGCCTTACTCCATTCACCTAGTCTCCCATCCTTGGAGGCCGGCCTCAGCTTCCTCATGGTGATCTCTGGGTTTGAAGTGGCATGAGTGTGCAAGCCCCGGTGCACAGCCAGTTTTCAAGCCTTGCTGGGTGGACAAGAAACACCATATTTTGAATGGAGAAACTGCAAAATATTGTGACCGTTTTTTTAAAAGCCACCCACCTTGCATATTCGAAAATGATTTTAGTTTATCCTCCATCTTGATTGATAATTCAGTATGGAGTTCTAGATTAGCAAGAATTTACCCTCATAATTTTGGGACATTATTTTATGGCTTCTGTTGTCTTCTGGCGACTAAGAATTCTAATGCCATTCCAGTTACTGACACTTTGCATATATTTAACTTTCCTTCCTCTTCCTCTATGGAAATATTTAGATTTTTCACTTTAATCCCTAGCGTTGTGAAATTTCACAATTATCTTTTTTTGGTGTGGGTCTGTGTTCATTAATTGCATCTGATATCAGGTGGGCATTTTAAATATTGAGACATGTTCATAGCAGCAAAATTCACTATAGCCAAGTACTGGAAACAACTTAGATGTTACATTTACACAGTGGAATACTATGCAGCAGAAAGAAGAAAGGAGCTCCTGCCCTTCACAACAGCATGGATAGAACTGGAGAGCAATATGCTAAGTGAAATAACCCAGGCAGTGAAAGACAAATACCATATGCTCTCACCTATAAGTGGGACTTAATCAACAAAACAGACAAGCAAGCAAAATATAACCAGAGACATTGAAATTAAGAACAAACTGACGGTAACCAGAGGGGAAGGGGGGATAATGGGGGAAAGAAGGGTTGTCAAGGAACATGTATAAAGGACCCAAGGACAAAGCCAAAGGGGAAAAGGATTGAGGGTGGGAGGTGGGGGTGGGTGGGACAGGGGAAAGTGGTGGCAGGAAAATGGAGACAACTGTACTTGAACATCAATAAAAATAAATAAATAAATAAAATCTTGAGACATGTGCCGTTAGTGTAGAGACTTTTTTTTTTAATTTTATAAGTAACTTCCTTTTATTGTGCTCCTCATTCTTTTTACTCTTTTTCTTGTTTTAGGATCATGTTTGTTCACCTCAATGGTGATACTGCTATTGATATTAACTGTGATATTTGAGTGCTTATTTTCTACCAAGTATAATTCTAAGTGCCTAGGCTAGCTCATTTAACTACATTATCTGGGCATTCACTGTAGGGTATTTAATGGGGCATTATCATCATTATTATCCCAATTTGACAGATATGGAAATAAATGACAAGTTTTTTAGGATGATGACTTTCTTTGATTATTTTCTTTTCTATTTTCTACATTTTTGTTCTACTTTTTGACAGATGCCTTCAACTTTCTCAACTCTTTTTGGACTTGAAGAAATGTTCTCACTTAATTTGTCTTTTTTTTTTTTTCAGAACATTTCTTGCCTTGAGAATATTAACTACAACTTTGTTTTTTATTTTCTGTTTTGTGCAAATTCTCTTCTACTTGGGGTTTTCCCTGTTTGTTTAGTTCCCTTTTTTGTGTTATTTTAAAATATCTGATAATTTTCAACTGTCTGGTGGTGAAATGTATGAAAATAATTTTTAAAGGCCGTGGGTATGGTTTGTCAACTGGCGGTTTTTAGTACACAGTGATAGAGATATCCAGTAGTCTCTGGTTCGTGGCAAGTCTGAAATACTGAAATCTTGCTAGGCAGACATTACAAAGATTTCCCAAACTGGGGATGTGCTGAAGGGGCAAACCTACTCCTGGATATCTGCTCCTAGACAAGGCCTGATGTGCCCTCCAGGAGGAGTATCTTATTCATTGTTCTTTGAGGTTTTAAGAGTTTTGTCTGGTTTTCAAGATATTTCTTAGCCATGTCTTAAGTGGCTGTAGAGCTTTCTTAATTAAGGTCTTACCTGTGGAAAATTGGAAGTCTAAGGACTGATGAGGCTCATGTATCAGACTTGGTGTATATATATATATATATTTGTGACTCTCAAAAGCCCAATAGGCTTTCTATCTACTCCTACTGCTCTATTTGATTCCCATTACTTACACCAGGAATGGTTTAGTCTGAGTCATTCTCAAACGCTTATTTCTTTGTTTTCACATTCCATGCCCTTCGAGAATTAAGGAAGGTGATCTTGAGGCTGTCACGTTCAAGAGAGAAAGTCTCTATCTTAGTTCTACTTCTTCCCTGAGGCATTTTCATTGGTGATGGTTTAACGTAGGTGAAGAGGCCACTCTCTCAATCCGATCTTTGCCTCCGAGGAGGTGAAGGCTTTGTCTTTCGAGGGCTTTTGCAATTTTGTCTCTTACTGTTTGTGGTTTATGACTCTATGACTTTCCCCAAATTCTGCTTTCAGGCTGAGATATTTCTTGCTAAATCATCTTTTTGTAATGCTTTGCCAACCAGCACACACTCCTAAGGTTCCATTTTCCAAAGTTAAGTGCTCCCCTGGAGCCCGTCGCTCACATGATCAGCACCACAAGATATCAGAGGCAGCAGCAGGTTCAAACATTGTGCCACTTACTGAATTACAACCTCTCAGCCTCCACAGACTACTCATCAAATGTCACCTATTTCGCTTTAGTTTAGTTTTTCTGTTGCTTTTTTTTTTTTTGGTTTGTTTTTTAACAGACACCTATGTCTTATATCAATTACCGGTATTGATGAGGATATATTAGGCTCTCCACCAGTAGCAACTTCCAAATGTCAGTGATTTACAGATACAGATTTTGATCTCTAACTCACAAAAGTTAGCTAAATCTCCGTGGTTCTCCAAGGTAGTTCCCTTCCACAAAGTAACAAAGGACTCCAGTTCATTTTCTTCTTGGCTCCACCATCTCAAATGAAGGCCTCTGTGGTCTCCTTGCAGGGAAAGAAAAAGCTGGAGGAGCAAAAAGCATCTGTTGAATGTCTTGGTCTCAGACTAATGCATGTATCTTCATGCAGAGTAGACTCATGGTCTTTCCAAACCACAGGAGGACCGAGAAATGTGGGTCAGCCCATGGGTATTTGATAAGCAGTCAGTGTCTCCCACAAATGTCACTAAAATTCTAAAAAGTGTTCAGAATGCTAGGTCAACCTTATGTGCCTTTTGATAGACTGAGAATTGAAATATGTTATAAACAGTACAGTTTACTTAAAATTGAAAAGGGCAAGGATATTCTCATCAAGAGCATTGTACTAATAAGGCATAAGATGGGAATTGGTAAAGACGTTGTGGAATCCTGAAGGTTTCTTGTCCAAGCCTGGGAAATAGTATGAACTCAAACTCCTTAAATAACATATTTTTTAAAAACCAGAAATTTGAGAATAATGAATAACACCAATTTGGAAAGAACAGAAGGTTTATGAATTAATCATGAGAAATGTTTTATGTGTGGTAGAAAAGAAAAAGATGACCGAGACTATGAAACTAAGTCAAATTAATTCTTGAAAAAGTGGGTTCCAACCTTTAAAAATAATTCATATAAAAATATTTAGATATCTAGAAGCTAGGTTCAAGATTATTAGAGATTAAATTGCTAATCTTGGCTATGAAAATAAGGAGATACTTTGAACATCTAGGCTGAAGAATATGGATATTATTAAAAAAAACAAACAATGAGAGGCAATAGTTTGGTGTCAGACTGACTCCATTCTACTGGCTATACAATATCCTTTCCCATCAAAATGGAGATAAAAATAGTATTTAACACAAGGTGTTTTCTGTATTATATATAAAATAATACACACACAGTGCCTGGCACAGAACCTTTCAATAAATTAATAGACTTTGAAAGAAATTTAGTAAGAAGTGATAAGAAAATGGTCCTCTTGGTCAGTAGGCCAGCAGACTGTTCACAGCACTTTTTCTAGGAGAAAGTACTCCTTCTTTATTGGGTTCTAATTTTTTCTTGAATCTTTTCATCAGATTTCTTCAGGCATTACTTCTACTCTGTTGATTTTTCTATTATTTAGACATTCTTATACCTTATATAATTTTAGATTTAATTTTGTCCTAAAATAACCTTATAATTATTCTCCCCAGTGTTTTCCACATTAGAAATTTGGCAGTGGACGTGAAAGCAGGGCATAAGAAACTGGGGTTATAGAGGGACTAAGGCGCAGAGTTTGGGGGCTTTAGCTACAATTACTGAGTTAGGCCTTTTTGGGCGTAATGATAATGGGCTTGAAAAAGTAGAGAGTTACCTGTTCATTAAATCAAGCTACTTATACTAGCTTCATAGAATTATAATATATTTCTCAATTGTTTTATAATTTTTAAATAGTTTAATATTAATTTAAGTATGACCCATTAGAATGTCACTAGCTTCCAATATTAAAATATCATGCCATTTAAGGATAAATCTTAGAAAGAGTAGGCATGAAAATAGGACAAATTTAAGGAAAGCAAAATAAAATCACAAATGACATCTAGTGAAAAAACCTTGAAAGGGAATTATCTTTAATTAGTTCACAGTTGGAGATTGTTCATACTGCTTATTTTAGTTGTCTTTCATTTGGGGAGAAACAAGCTATTTAACTTTCAGGATGCTTGCGGGTAGTTGGAGAGCAACTTGAATCCCCTATCTTATTGACTAAAACTCTGCCCTCAATAAAGTGTAACTTTGCTAGGGAAAAATATTACTTATAAAGCATTGTAATCTATTGGACTTTGTTACATATCAGCAACAACATTGAAAAAACAATGGTAACTTACTAAACTCCAAACTCATCCATGGATATTATATATAAGGCATTTATATTTAATTTAGTCAATAAAATTACCTCAGAAGCATTTCTAAGTGAACATTCCTTCTTTCTACTGGGCCTTAATTCAATGTCTAGTTTATGCCCTTTTGGAAAGAATTCCTTGGTTAAAAATATGTGGTAAATTTTTCTTTGTAAAAAATGAGAGAAATTCTGATAAGTAGGTTAAATACATGTTTTTTTTAATCAAATTTTATGAAGAAATATGTCACATTTCAAAAACAGGAAATTTTCACAATAATATTTCATAAGGCTGCTTGTTTGCTAAAACTTTTTAAAATATGTTTATAATCATTACCTCTTCTCTCGTTCATATAAAGTTTACCCACTTTAAATATTTCCATATAATAATATTGAGGAGCACTATTTAACTAAGGACTTCATTAAAACAGTAGATTTTACCAGAGTTGACAGGATCATGCCTGAAGCTGCACTGTGAATGATAGCGCCATGCACTTTGATAAGATTTACTTAGCTATAATTTATTTATGATAGACATAAAGATATAGCAGAGACTATTTAACGAGTACACTTATAAACTTCTATTTCCTCCTGACTCAGATTGTGAGGGAAACATATAGCCAAGTGTATGAAAAATAATCTTCATTTTCATTTATTTTCTTCTGTTTCTAGAGTCTGCGATGCTTTTTGTGGGTGTTCAAGGCAAATTTTGTTTTACATTCATCTTCACTGAAAAAAAAAAAACATATTCTAGTTTCATGGTCTCAAAGTCTTTGTTCGCTCTCATTCCCAAAATTTAATTAAAGCATATTATTGTGAAGACTGTTTTGGCCAATAATCTCTGCACAATGCTAGCTGCCTGCTTTGCTTAACCAGGAAAGGGGTCTCTATATCCCTATGTGAGTCTTTTGACAACTCTGCTTGTCCTTCATTCTCAATATTGTGTCCTTTTCTTTGTGCCACGTTTTCTGTGATCTGTGGGTAAATAGAGTGCTCTTTTAATAGGGGGAATAATTTCCACATTAGGCTTTAAGTAGGAAATATATTACATCTTTGTTCAAATCATGGATACCTTGATATTCCACATGCAATGCCCTCTAACACTTCCAAGCAAATCACAAGAGAAGTGGAAAAGAATATTTTATATTTAAGCATTTTTGCTTTCACAATTTTGGGAGGGTTATGTGTTTGCAAATATTATAATTAAAATGGTTAAATGTTTAATTTTTCCATACATGTGTTTAATATTTTCTGCTAGCTCAATACCCAATTTTGAATTATTTACTTCAGTTCTTCATCACCCACATTTATCATTCTATCACCAAGCTCCTCTTCCCTAATAAATCGTGAGTTTGCTCCTTCATTTTTGTTTTCTCACCACCGACACTCAGGGCTAATAAGCAGCCTTTTAGCTGGGCTTCTGAATTCTAGACTTCAGCTTCCTACCACTCATTTTCTGCATAAAATCCCAGATTCCTCATTTTATTCAAGACATTCTCGTTTGAAATCCTACACTGGCATATGATTATCTGTAAAGAATAATGTTTACATCCCCTTGGAAAGCCACAGAGGTGCTTTTCCGTGTTCCAGAGCTGAGTTTCTCAACCTCAGCGCTATGGACATTTGGACTAGATGATCCTTGGTTGTGGAGGGCTGCCCTGTGCTTTGGAGGCCTCTCTCCAAGGCCTCTCTCCATTAGCATCCTTCCAGTAACATCCTTCCAGTAACATCCTTCCAGTTGTGACCACCAAAAATGTCTCCAGACGTTCACAAACATTCTGGAGAGGGGGTGGGCAGGAGGGCAAAAGCACCCCCACTAAGAAACACTGTTTTGCATCCACTTAACTTTTTTGTATTGGTTAGAATTGTGTTCAGCTGCAAGTAGCCGAACAGCTGAATAACTATAGTTTAATAAAACAGAGGTTGGTTGGTTGGTTGGTTTAAAGGAGTCTGTAGGTGAGCATTTCCTGGGATTCATACAATAGTTCAGGGAGGCTGGTATAGATCAGGTATCACGCCCTCTGTCAAGCAAAAAGAAAGAAGTTGGGGAAGGGACATACTCATGAAATTTTGCATTTGCATCTCATTGACCAGTATGGTGTTTCATGATCTGTATTAATTCCAGAGAACCTGAGTGTAGAGTTGATCCAGGAAAAGGAGGAGCAGTGGAAACAGAATTTGGAGGAGTCAACCTATCGAGTCTAATATGTCTTAACTTCACATTTTCACCAGCTGAACTTTCTGTTATGTATTATTTGGAATAAGTAATTCCAGAAGTGAAATAAAATGCCTCGACTCTATAGCTTAGCCTAATGATGTTTTGATTGTTTCTCAAAATATCCAACGTGGCTAACCTTGATTAGTGAGTAACCTTCTGTGGGATCTTTCAGAGACTTAGGCTTTGCCATTCCCAGGTTCTTGTTGCCCCGCCAGCTCCTTTGTCTCTGACCTGCAGATGGAAGAAGAAAGACCATGTAAAGAGTTTTGTAGAAGGTGTTTGGGGCTAGACTAGGGATTTACACGCTATTTCCATTGACCTCCTAATGACCAGAATATAGTGAAAATGGTGGTATCTAACTGTCGGTGTCTGTCACTGGCCCCAAAGTAAATATTTTGTTCCAAATTTTCACCTCTATGTATTGTTATGCTTGTCTAGCATTCTTTCCTTTCTTTTTTTCTGGAATGCTCTGCCTTTGTTTTTATTGTTTCTGAAAATTCTAACTCTTCACTCTCTCCTAATGAAGACTTAGATGTCTAGAACACCTCAAAGCAGCTATCCCTCCGTTTGAAAACTGATATAACAGTGATTGAAAGAGAAGCTTTGGGGTCAGAAAGAACTGCATTTGACTCACGACACTCACAAGTTTCACAAATTTGCCCAAGTTATTTAACGTCTATATATCTTAGGTTTCTCATGTTTCAAATCAGGGCAATTAAAGTATAAAAATATGAAATAATGTCTTTTAACACAACACTTAACATATAATAAATGTGAAATAGAGATTATTTTATAATTTTATCTTCCAAGTTAGTAACTGCTTGTGTGACTCATTGGGTACCTCATTGCATACCTCATTTTTCATTTGTTCTTAATTCACTATTTCCATGAGCTGCAAAAGCACTCCTGCAGTCAGGGTGTGTCTTACTGGTATTAATGGAGCAGGCACTGAGGGAAGGACTGGGAAGCTAAGGCTTGTCTCCTTCTCCCTGAGTACAGGATGATGACCCACTAGAGCTATGGCCACAGTTCCTCTGCTTATAAGGCTCAGGGGCTCTTCTCTAACACAGAAGTTGAAAAGCCGCAATATGATAATGTCTGTAATATTAATATCTGTTAGAATAAAAACAACGAAAAGACACAGTTTCTTAAATTTTATGCATATTAAGGCAACTAACACTTTCTGAATCACAGCAGGTGTCCACTAGCGCATTTTATTAATCGAAGCTGCTCCTCTCCACTGACACCTGGACCCTGTCTTCCTGTGCCTGCCTCTGCGATCGATGCTCCACAGAGCTGTGATCTTTTAAAGAATGTCAATCAGACCATGTCCCTGCTTAAACTCTCTAATGGCTTCTGTGACCCTCAAAATAAAATCTAAATGCATTGCCTTGGCATGCATAACGCAGGATCTTTCCTTATCCTCTCAGATTTTATCCTTGTCACTCTGTCACCTACCCACCTTGCTCAGCCCCACTGGCCTCCTCTCTGTGTTGTGAACACCCCAGTCTCCTAGGGGCCTAATAGTCTTTGAATTCCTGTTGTCCTCTGCTAAAATTGCTCCTCTCTCTCCTGTGTACGTATCTCCATCCTTTTTGTCATTCAAGTATCCATTTAAAAGTTAGTCCTATGAAAACCCTCATTGCTAATCCTATCCAAAGAGCCGTTCCACTCATTAGGGTCTTAGAATTCAAGCCCCAGGTCTGCACATGTACAGAGTGGGGAGCTCTTATGTTGTTGGAGGTTCCCCAGAGTCATCCTTCTACAAACAGAGGCATGCATGTGGAGGACAAAATAAATATGTAGGCCGAATTCTCCGGAAGTGCTCTTAAGTGAAAGATCTGGTTTCGAACATTGAAAATACACTTTGTGCTTAAATGTACATATGCAACCCAGTTCTAATGGCTGGAGGATAATCTTTTCTACCTTCATCTGCTGAGCATGAGAGTTCTCTTTGCCTCCCCAGAGCAGTCCCAAGTGTGCCCTTCAGAAGTTTGCTGTAGGATAGTCCTTATAGAAAAAGCACTGTGCCATGCAGGGATGTGTGCGATTGCACTAACAGTTGACATATGACACAGACACGTATTGGGCCTTGTTTCTGTTGGTGAGAAGAGACTCAGGTAACCGTGTTGCTAAAGGATACCTCAGAATGATATTTAGCTTTCAGAGGAGACTGAACCCAGGGGTATTTCTTGGCCTTGTCAAATTCTATAGCACAGAAATAACAATTTTCAGGATATGGAGGTTTTCTATGTATTTCTTTTTGAATGCTATGAAAATACTTTATGATGAGTTTGGGACTTAGCTTAACCAATTTGCCATTTTGTAGGTGTTTTATTAGAAGCAGTTAATTTGCATGTTTTTTGAGGTTCACAAATAAGTTTAAGAAATGGATTTTGTTATCTCTCATGGAACTTTACAAATTTCATCTATAAATATTTTCTGATTTCTTTTATGTGTTCTTGTTGCTACATTTAAACAATAATTTGTAGCTTTTTCTATCAGATGTAATCATTAAATACTAAAAGAACCATTGATCATTGTTATTAGTATAATTTTTATAAAGCCTCACAGTTGAAATTTATCTTTACATATACCATATAAATTCCAAAAAATGTTCTCTAGAATTCCACCATTTTCTTAGACTTCTACATATCTACCAATTTTAACTTTTCTTTGACTTATATACTGTACTCATATATTATGTTGATACCTAACTGAGGAGTTTGCATTTTTACGTAATTTCAATGATATTTCAAAAGTAATTGAAAAAAATTACCAGCAATGTATTGATTTTATGATAGAATTACTTTAAATTTGCCATTAAATATGTATATTACAAGTATACATAACACGAAAATCAAAAAGAGAAAACAATGAAAATAAATGTGATTTTGAATAATAGGACATTTTTGTTTTATCAGAAAAATATTGACATATTTCTAATACACTAATTATTCATATATAAGTGATAACACAGAAACCAGCTATAGAGAGAGATAAGTCTTTTTTCCCCTCAGGAGTCATGTGATTTTGAATAAATCAGTTACATGGTATGTAAGCAAATCAAGTGATTCTATAAAGTCATTCAGAAAGTTTGCATAAAACTTGCGATTTTATTTATATGTTTTCTATTTTTGGTGTTGTAATGAGAGATGTTAGTTGAGTGGAGACTAGTCTGAATGACTTTATGCAAGTTTTGATTGTCTTTCAATGTAGTATCTAAATACTGAGCATGTCATACAGAGAGAGACACACATAAATACACTAACGAGGTTTGTCCACAAGGTACCCATCCACATAATATGAAAAATAGAGACATTTATTGAAGAAGATACAAGATACAAGAAACATTGTACATAGAACAATGACACCTCAGTCCCCTTCAAAGTAGGCACCTTGCGACCTCACACAGTTCTCCCAGTCGCCATCAGCTGCCCTGTTGTATTTTTCTGAATCTCATCAACAGTCTGAAATCTCTTCACTTTCAAAGGCGATTTTAGTTTTGGGAAAAGCCAGACGTTGCAGGGCACCAAATCTGAGCTGCAGAGGGCTGAGTCACCTGGGTGATTTGATGTTTCACCAGAAATTCTGCAGGAGACGTGATGCATGAGTGGGCATGTCGTTGTGGTGAAGCTGCCAATCACTAGTTGCCCACAGCTGCAACATTTTGACTCATCCAAACAGTTTCCACGGAGGAATGTTCAAGCTCAATGCAAAATGTGATGCAGATGCATGGCTTTACTAGCTCAGTTATTTTGAATGCAATGGCCACACAGTACACATGATCAGTCAACTGTGTCTACCACCCCCACTGACTAGTGCAGAAAACTCATAACGTTGTTCATGTATACACATTCCAATTAACTCCTCTCGGCTGCCAGGTTACATTGATGTCACACAAACTGTTCTCATTATGTTAACAATGGTGGACTTTTTCTGGACAGACCTCATATATACATACGTGTGTGTATGTATACATTTATGTGTGTGTCTATACATATATATATACCACATTCAGTATGTAACTTCAAGGGTTTTTTTATGTTGCTTTACTGCTAGCATAGTAAAGATACCTCTATCAAATTTCATTTAATTCTCCTTACTCTTATTAAGTATAAAGTAAATCGCCAATCTTCCAATGCAAAGAAAACATGGATGTTATTTGTACTTTGCAAAACAACTAAGGCATTCTTCTGTATTGTCTCGTGTAGATGGAGATAAATATTAATAGGCAGTTGACACTCAAAGAACCAAATAACTGATCTTCAGCAATGGGTATCTCCTGGAGCTTTAGAATGTTAACATAGCATAACATTCATATAGCGAGATTTCACATTTATCATTAGATTTTGGTTGATGTAAATGACAATACCTTTATATTTTCACATAAATCTCCCCATTTGAACTTGTGAGATCAGGCTAAGACAGAAATGATTATTTCTATACCATAGAAGTGCAAAACAGCAAATGGCTAAAGAATAGATTCTAGTTGTCCACTTTGTCCACTTTCTATTACTCTATTGAATTACAGAGCTGTTCAGTTGTAGCTGTCTGTAGGGGAAAGAGCCTTGGAGCAAAATTCCCTGGACATGTCTTCCTCTAATTGCCCATGTGATTGTGGCTCCCAAGTCTTACACCTTCTGTTTGGCCAGTAGCTACATCTATGACGATAACATTCTTAATTTAGCTTATGTATAAACTGAGATGCAGAAACTAAATCCACCTGATTTGCTATGGAAATTGGTGTTCTAAAGTAGAAACCACATATCCATTGAGAAGGAAGTCTAGTAAATTAGTTGATGCCTGGAAATAATTGCTTTTCCAGATGGGCTTATAATGGATTTATGAAGTATAAATAGAACATAAAACAAAGTTACCTAGTTAAAAATGGAAGGATTTTGAATCTTTTTCTACATAGATCAAAAAATACCTGTTCAAATAGATAAAGATCTGTTCAAGAAATTGAATAATTGTAGGAATTTATAACAATGTGAATACATTAATTCTAAAATGAAAATTTATATTGGTATTAATATTAACCCATTTAAGGATAGCTCTTTTTATTTAATTCCTTATAATATCATTTGTTTTACCTAAATCTGTATTTTATGAAAACAGTTGAAATTGTAGAAACCTGTTGTTATTTGCCTTAGAAAAATGTTTCTACATAATGACACTGGGTAATAGCTGCTCAGTGAATGCTCCCGAACTAACTCAATGAATTAATGAAATCTATTCCATTGAGATATTGACATTTTAATTTATTTCATTATTTTTGTATTTTAGCAGAAATGGGGGTGTTTCTCTGGCTTTCCCTCATTCTTGCTCTCTTAACTCTTGCATTCAAATGGGCCTTGCACAAAAGTACATTATTTTAATTATGTATCTTAAATTACAGGTGCATAGAAGTAAGTTGTTTTTTTGCTCATTGCTTTGGTCTCGATGCCTAAAAGACAGCTGGTACAAAATAGGTGCTCAACAAATATTTACTAAATAAATGAATAATCATTTGTATAACTTTTACATTGATCACTTCTTCATTTACCTATTGACTCTTCTGAAAAAATGTATATGAAATAGAGTATAAAAATGCTTTAATAACATATGTATCTTCAAGTTTATTGGGATTAGAATATTTTTATAAAAGTGAGATAGTGTTAAGGTAAAAATACAAAATAAAATTTTACTGAACTTGAAATTTTTTAAGTTAGACAACATGTCATGTTTCCAAAATGAAAACAGTCAAATTCAATGACGTCAAGCCTTGATCCTGTAAGCCACATGTAAAAATGGTGCAAAAGTAAGTTTACAGTTGTGAGTATACAAAACACAGAGTTTATTCTTGTATGATTATGTATTAACTGTTGTATTATTTTTACATAAACAACTGTAAACCTACTTTTGCCCCACCCCGTATATTATTCTTCTGTCCCTGGTGTCCCTCTTGCCCTGTTGCTAAGTTTAATACTGGCCACACCTTGCCCCCAAGGGCTTATTACTGAGTCTAAGGGGTCATTCTCACCCTTCAGAGAGAAAAATAGAAGTCTGAATGTCCCCTTAAAGAGCTTTCCAATGTTTCTGCTGCCTCATAGTGTCATCAGGGAAAATACGTGCCCCTGAAGTTAGGGGTAGACGTGTTCTGTGTCTGTGCTAATCAACACATTCCCCATGACTGTTAGTTGGATGGTCTGCCAGTGTTATAGTAGTTTACCACGGTATATGCGGGCAAAGAGGACGTGCGTCCTCATAGTATTTGACGTAGTTGCATTTGTTCCACACCATAGTTGGCCGGGACAGCCAGTGAGTGGGTAAGTTTTCTGGCTTCTCAGCTCTACATAGTCATCCCCCAAGGAGGCTGGGTCAGACTCTGCTTTGAACTTGCTCTCCAGCCTGGCAGCCAAGGATCAGATTTCCCCTTCCTCATGGTGAGCTTTCTGAGTATGTATGGGTCTTGCTTGCTAGATAGTTTTTTGAATCATTTGCACAGACTGGTAAATGAATTCTGAAAAGACCCTCAAGTTTTAATGAAATAGACAACTAAAATCGTGTATTTGATAATAAATCCACCTCTGTGGGTGAAAGTCAAGGCTATTTTGCCAGAAGAGGGGCATAGAGAACTAATAGGACAAAACAAACATTTCTTCTTTTATTTGAATACATTTCTATGTAATTCTAGATAATTCTGGGAAGAAAGTTATTTTAGCTTCAGCAAAATCTGAAGAATTTTTTTAAATGTCTACTGCTAGATTAGATTTTTGATATGCTTCTGCATGATATTTAAAAAGGTTTTTAATTTATATTTTTATACATTACTTTAAAATATGAAAGTATTTTATGTATGTCATGAAATTGGTCCTATTAAGCTTCACATATTTATTTATGGACACCACTACTTTTTAAAAATTAAAGTAAAAGCTTGAACTTTAACAGTAAGTCACCCTTTCTAGGTTTAACTTTGGCTACAGCAAAAAATCTAAGGGGCCCTTTCATTACTAATGACAAAATTAATAATATTTAACTATATTGCCCTTTATTTTAGCTTTAATTTACATTTTTATATTATGTAGTTAAAGGCTATCACATCAATGTTTAGCATTTTAGAGGAAATTGATATTCTATATAATAAAAATGCATTTTAATTTCACTTGTCCTAAAATCTCTCTCCATTGAAAGAAATATTTTAATGGAATAACAGTTTAGTTTTAGATCTCATGTAATACTGGATTAGAACTCTACAAGTTATGAATTGCAGGAATGTATATCTCTTGTTCATTTTTGAAAATCATCACTTGCTCTTTGGCTTGGCACCAAGAAGATTCCATTGGTCCGAGCATGCTAGCATCTTTGTTGCTGATAAAAGAGAAACAGGTGTGAAAACTCGGAGCTTCACATGTATGCTGTACTAAGAGTAAGCTTTTATTCAGAACATTAGCATAGAATCTGACACTTACCTGCTGCTTAATAAATATTAGAAGGAGGATTGAAGAGAGAAAGGAAGAAGTGAGGGAGGGAAGGAAAAGCGCGAGGGAGGAAAAACAAAGGGATGTTTTAGTTGTTTCTAATATAGTATTCAAAAACATAAAACTTGTTTTGAAGTCAGTTGTCATTTTCTTTAAAGTCAGCTTTGAAAACGTAACCCTTATATATGGTTAGAATAAATTACATTTTCAGTAGCTAACATTTTGTAGCTACCATTAATATTTTCCAATTGCACTGAAATGTCCTGATCATTATTAGAGAATTTCTCAAAACATTTGAGATAATTAAGCATGCAGGCTTATAATTACTGTTTTAAAAACGGCCATTTGTAAGTAGCGCATGTTCAGACAGGTCTGAATCTAAGCAGATGTTGGATGCAATCTCTCTCCTATCTCAGTACTATTGTTACTGAGACACAGACCCCAGTCAGGAGGCTCCCCTCCCCCAACTGGGTTCTTGTCTGGAAAGACAGGATTCCGAGCAAGAGACTGACTCGTTTATTCTAAATGAGATAGTAAGTTTATATGTGCAACACACAGGAGCACAAAGCTGCAAACAGGCAACCAGCTAGTCTAAATGCCCCACGTATAGAGGACAGAAAGTTGTTAGTAAGTTTTTTTAGTAAGTTAATGGCTTTGTTCTATACACTTGAACGGAGGCTACAAGTGGGTACTTATCTAATCTAACTACCCCGACTATTGGGGTTCAGGGGTTATATACTTTAGTCAGTTTCTGCATTTCCCCCATCTTCCCCCACTTCTAAATCTTGGGAATAACTTACAGCTACAAAGGCTTTCTTTCTCAGTGAAGGCTCTTTGTCTTAGTGAAATTGTTACAGAGGCTCCCTTTCCCCAGCACAGAGACTGAAGGACCGCCTCCCCACCCCCACCCCGTGCTATTCCAGCTTGTAATGTTCAGAATGTCTGGCAATCTTAGTGAGGCTGCTACAGAAGTTTACAGAAGCCCCTCCCCGCCTTCTCCACACAGTCTGAAGGACTCCCCTTCTTCTGGGCTATTTTTGCTTGTGATGCTCCGGACACCTGCGATCTTATCAAACCATGCTCAGGACTGCTGAGTCAATTGGTGAGAAGTGTCTACTTTTTGCTTCTAGACTTCTGTATTGAGTTCCTCTGTATTGAGTTCTTTGTAATGGTGAGGGCCCTGTTTTATTTCCTCATTCCCCCTCCGGCCGCTCATTCCTTGCTTCTACCTAACACTATGAACTTTCATAAAACATAAGAAACAAACTCCCGATGTGTATTAGGAATCCTTTCCTAAAACTGTATGTGTATGCAGAATTTAAATAAAAAGAAAAGGTAGATCTACATGTTCTAAGAAGACTATTTTGACAGACCTATAATTATTATAAATCCTTAATTATAACTTATCTTTTAAATGCAAACTTCAATCCACAAATTTCTACTATTTTGTATATATTCTTTAATTTTTCTCTTCTTTTGTAATTGCATGCAGAGTTGGTTCACTCAAGTCTAATAAGCATCTAATGGAGACAAAAATCACCCCCATTTCACATACTAAATGATTTTCATCTTTGCCTGCATCGTATAAACCACTCTTTTTCAGAAGTGTATCTCAAAATTCTGATGCTGTTGAGATATTTTACATCTCTACTTATTTTTTAATTTAAATAGTACTGAATTATGAGCTTTTGATCATTATAAGAAAATGTCTTCATTTGAGATAATTAAGAATGTAGACTTTTAATCACTGTTTTAAAATTTGCCATTCACAAATAGGCACGGATTGAAATAGGCGCTGAGTAGTGTGGCTTCTCAGATCGGAGGTTGGGGTCCAAAGAATTGGACAGGCATCCATAGAGCTCACATGAGCAATTTGGGCATGTTATTAAAAATCTCTCCAATTACTGAAATTTTTAAAATTTTTAAAATAATAATAGACACCTCACATGTTTGTTGTGAAAGTTGATTTAAATGTACTCAATGTAGAAAAAAATGTAAAGAAAATATATCACAACAGGCCTTAAGAGATATATTTACAAGTCAGAAAAGGTATTTCCTGTCTATAAAATCTTAAGGGTACTAGGGTTTAGGGATAATCAGATTACTAATTTCCTCTTAAACCTAGCTCCATTCCTCAATTCAAACCAGAATCAGAGAAAATAAAAGCTTCCTTAAAAATTCTATAAACAGGTTCATTGCTTTGCATATATTTGATTCTATGATGACATACAAATTCATTGTATCAGAATTTAAATTTTTTTTTGCTTTCTTAACCAATTTTCACGGATGTTTTCAATGACATTTCAACAGTTCACATGATATCATACCTCGACTCTTCTCTCTGAACTTCCCTACTTCTTTCTTCTCAGCGCTTTTGAGATTTATTCACGAAACTCCTATTAGAGTTAATTGGAGTTACTAATATAAATTCCACTTGCTCTAAATAGAGAATACGTTTCTTTAATGTTGTTTTTATTTTTTAATAAGGTTAGACTTAAAGTAGAATGTTGTATACAATTGTATCTTTTGTTTTGGGAAATTAAAATGCCTTTAACCACTTTTAGGGTTAGGGAATTGAAATCTGTTGCAAACTTTTCTTTCTTACTTTAATTCTGCTGCATTACTACATCATCATTACAAATTACAATTGGTAATGAAATAAATAGGACATTGAACTATAAATGCATTTTTCCAGCAAACCACCACTGTTCACATACTATTTGTAGCTGTATTTGTAGAATTACTCTGTTAATGGTGTATTATTAACACTATTTAGAAAAATTGTGTTTGCTGTTCCTAACAATAAAGAGAAAGAAATAGATACTATTTATTGAAAGGAAAAATACAGTTTCCAAACTGAAAGAAAAGCTCACATTTTTTATGAATGCTGCTTTTAAATAAATAACTTCCTTTTCAATCTATTTTTAAATGTGATTGTTAAAAATAATCATTTTAACTATGAATAATTTTATATGTGCAGATAGTTTTTGAATTGTTTCAAATATTTGAAACCAACTACTTTTAAGTAACTGATGTAAGCTTAATTTACCAAAAGACACCTTAAGAAATGGATGCTTTTCAATTTAAAAAAGACTAATTAATAATAAATCAGTGGACTTGCTTTTAACAGTATATCTGCTCCCCAGATTATAGAAAGGCATTTCCTTGTCAAATGCGTTTCTTGAAAAATTGTCTATAACTCAGACATTTTAAATAGGATGTATAGCAAATTAATTTCACCCTAAGTTTTATTTTTAGTTTTGAAAATATTTCCACATAAAACATATTATGTTTATAATTGTAAGATAATTATATTACCTTCTATGAAAGTCAAGGATATACTTCTAATAAAAAATTCATGAAAATTAATATCCCACTTTAATTTTGAAATTATTACCTTCATTGTTCTGAAATTTGTAACTTTCATACCTTTCTTTAAATGTGATTTTTTCCCAATTATTTCTTTTTTTTAAAATTATTTTATTGTTGTTCACTTATAGTTGTCTGCATTTATCCCCACCCCCAACCCCAGGCAAACCCACCTCCATCCCTTGCTTCCACCCTCCCCCTTGGTTTTGTCCATGTGTCCTTTATAGCAGTTCCTGAATACCCTTGTCCCCATTATCCCCTTCCCCCTCCCCTCTGGTTACTGCCAGATTGTTCTAAATTTCAATGTCTCTGGTTATAATTTGTTTCTCTGGTTGTATTTTGCTTGCTTACCTCACAAGGATCTTGGCTGTGGCTGATCTGAGTTCTCCGGTAGCTGATCTGGCCTTGGTGCCTTCTCTCATGAGTCCTTATATAAAACCCCTTAACACTTTAGTAAAAGCTGTGTGATGATGTACTCCTTGAACTTGACCTTATCTGAGAAGCACTTTATCTGCCCTTCCATTCTAAATGACAGTTTTGCTGGATAGATTATTCTTGGTTGTAGGTCCTTGCTTTTCATGATTTGAAATATTTCTCTCCAGCCCCTTCTTGCTTGGAAGGTCTCCTTAGAGAAATCCAC
>PVJI01004974.1:0-102113 GCA_004026765.1 Micronycteris hirsuta
TCTCTCTCCATCTTTCCATCTCTGTCTCTCTGTCTCTCCCTCTGTGTCTCTCTCTCAGTAAAATGACCGTGTGGGGAACTCCCTGATTCTGCCACATGACCCTGGGAGGTGACAAAGCAGCCCCTAAGCCACACACAGACTCTGACCGAGGGGAGAAAGGAGGAGCCAGCATGTGACAAGGGGGAATCACAGAGATGCAGAGGGGACGTCGCAGACACTAGGAAGACTCTGGAAAGTGGGTCCGGGATCCACTTTCACTCCATTTTTCTCGTAACAGCTGAAAGATGCAAAGCCAAGGCTCCAGGGGACTAAGTTTTCTGGGGATTCACACAGTTTGAGAAATCCCAGCATGGACTCACTCCGGCCAGTGTTTTCTGTGCTGGCCGAAGCAGCCAAGGTCACACGCCTGTCCCAGACCCACCGAGGGCCTCTTTCGTGTCACGGGTCAACACGAACAATCCTAAGCAAACACCACACACCCTTGTCTATCTTTACTTCCCCTATTTCTCTTTGTTTTTGGAGAAGGGCAGGCGCTAAGGTGGCATTGTGACAAGTACATCACCTTAGCGGAGGAGGGAGAGGAGACAGTAACCATGCTCCTGGGCAGGGGATTGAATTGCGACATCATTCAGACACCTGGGCCGCCGCCCAGGAGACGGGGCGATCCTGGGTTCATCTCCACGGCCTGGGCTCCGCGTGGTGTCCAGCGCTATGTTGGCACAGCTCAGCGAGGCCAGTGCTTCCTTCGTCTCTGTTCTCATGGCCTCGGCCAGCCGTCCGGCCCACGAGAACAAAAAGGCTTGGGGACGCCTGCACTCGCTCTGGACCCCTCTCTGGGCCGGACTTGCTCTCTCTCTCTGTCTCCCTCCCCCCTCTCCTGGAGGCTCAAAGTGCTTTCTCAGTTTTTTCTATGGAAAATGCTCCTAAAAATCTAGAATTATGCCATTTTATGGTTCACACAGGCCTTTGATCTATACGCTTACCATCCAACTGTGCTAGTAACGGCCAGAGGTTATGGCGTGGCCCGTAGTGGGGAGCTCCTTACCTGAGCCCTTCAGCACATGGGGGCGGAGGCCCATCCCCCACATCAGCAAGCAGTGAGTCCCGGGCAGAGGGGCCCACAATGTAGGGACAGCAGGCAGGGCTGCCCTCCCACCCGTCCTGGTGCCGAATAAAAGCTGAGGGAGCCCAAACAGGTGCAGAAACTGAGGCTGAAGACGGGAAGGTGCCCCTCCCTCCAGCTTCCTCTCCTACACCTCTCCTGTCCAGGAAGGGCATGCCTCTTCTCTTGCCCAGGTCAGTGGATCCTCCTCTTCAAGGGTCTGAAGGATCCTGGAGGGCAGAGGGGGGTGGCCTGGGGCCCAACAGTCTCAGGAGCTGGACGCAGTGTTGATGTCCCCAGACCATGGGGCCTCGGGCTGGGGCGCAGGTCCTCACCAGGAGATCTGATTTTGAACGGCCTTGCACTTTTTATCCATGACCCTGTGGCCTAAAGGGCTCCATCCCAGGGTAAGGAACAGAGGGGCTGCCCTCCTGCCAGGGGGCCCTGGAAGGGAGACTCAGTCCTAAAACCCTAGAAGCGACTGAGCCTGCCGCTATAGCTCCATGCAGTCTGGACGGATAGCTCCATGCAGCCAGCCAGCCCGAGGCAGCCGCGAAGGTTCCTGACATTTTACACACGAGGGAGGGCTTGGCATCCAGGAGGGCAGCCGAGCCCTGCGAGCCTGCAGGCGGGCGATGTGGAGCAGGTCACCTCCCTGAGGCAGAGGGCACGAGGTGACCGCCCCCTTTGCAAGTCCGGTGGGAGACCGACGTGCTGAGGGACTCGGCGTTCTGGCGCCTGGGTGTGGCCCCGCCCTGCGCTCGGGCTCCCTGGCTCTGTTTCTCAGGGACGGTCCATGGCGCCCGGAGGGGACGGATGTTTGTGCACATTCAGGGCCAATACTCACCTTTGAAGAAGAGCAGGGCCAGCCCCTGCCAGTGGGGGCTCCGTGCCCTCGGGTGCTGGGCTAAAAGAAAGTCCTAACACCGCCGCCCCTGAGAAAAGGCCAACTGCTCGTTTTAGTGGAGAAATGCCACCTGGCCCAGTGTGACCACTGCCACAGTGATGTCAACGACACGGCTCTCGGGCAGATCCGTGGGCCTGCGGCTGGCCCCCTCCTCCTCGCCTCACCTGGTGTTTTTGCAGCTCTCTCTCTCTTTCTCTTTAATTTCGGAGGAAGACACCCTCTGCTGAGCTGACTCTGGGACAGTGGCCATTCGCCACGACCAACTGTGTCCTCCGGAGCCCAGAACACGGCTTCCTTGTTGACCTCTTCACCCCGGAGACGTGTCCTCTGCATTCCTCCAGGGCGGGGCAAGCCGGGTCGGTCAGGCTGCGGAATGCCCAGCACTCAGCCAGGTCCTCCTGGCGAGCCTGTGGGTGGCCATGCCCCAAAGGCACCCCAAGGCGCAGACCTCGGCCTGCCGACCAGCAAAGGGAAGCAGAGGGCACCGCCTCCCATCGGAGCCCCCTCCCCACCCCTGACCAGCAGCCCCCACGTTTGTTTAAGGAGCTGCCTGAGACTATTTGGCAAGGCCCCTGGAAACAGGAGGGCGGGACGAGGGACAAGCAAAGCTCTGGCTTAATTAAAAGCACATTTGTAAAAGGTTAGGCCTGGCAGGAAAATGATGACAAAGGCAGTTAAAATTGGACAATCAAGCCATCCTCTCTTGAGAGATTCCTTCCAGACCCCGGTGGATCCAGGACACTCGGTTTTCTCTTCCGTCAGGGCCCGAGCATCCGACCGGGGGTGAGCCAAGTGTTAGTCCTTTCGTTGTTGTTTTCAAATGAGTGGAATTTTCCCCTCAGATGACCCCACCTCGGCCGCCCGCGGCAAGGAGGTGGCACATGCTCAGACAGCCACGTCCGGAGACCGGCCGGACGCGGAAGGCGCGGCTGGGGCTGTGTCGGAACAATGGACCTTTGCTATTCGCTCTGGTAAGCTCCGCTCCCTTCAGAAGTCCCCAGGTCACCGCAGCAGATGAAGGGACAGCGAAGTCGGGATGGGGACAAGTGAAATTTGAGTAGTGACCTGACAGCTGCCTCCCTCCTTTTGCACGAGGAGCTGCGTGCATTCTCTGCAGTTCCGGGGGGGCAGACCCAGGCCGATGGGGAAATCCAGGAGAGCAGACTTCTGACTCGCGGAAGAACTTTCTGGCAACACAGCCTGCTCAGGAATGGCGGGCAGCTCGTGAGCCCTACCCCTGACACTGAGGACAGGGTCTGGCCGCGGGGACGCGGGAATGGGACCGAGTTCACCTCTGCCCATGATCCGAAAACTCCCTGACTCTGCATCCTGGCACGATGCTCCGCAGAAAATGCTGGCTGCACAGAAGGATGGAGGACAATGGTTCTTGCTCGTTTTATTGTTCTTGTCAATCCATTTCTGAATGAGAATCCACCTGGTAAAGCGAGAACATTTTCGCTCCGCATCTGCGGGTCTTAGCAAGTCCCACTCCCTCCGCGCGTCACCGGGGTCCCTGCACACGGCCAGCCCTCTGGCTCCCGGCACCGAGAAGCACAGGCGACGGAGGGAGAGCAGCTCTTAAGTAACACTGCTGTTTCCAGTCGGCAAAACAGAGATGCTTTTTGCTATTAGAGAGATTGATTTCTTACGACATGATTAATTGCCTGTAAAACAGAAAATCCATCAAAGACAAAATATTTCTCCCTTCACAAAACACAAATGCCCACAATGTTCTTGACCACCTGTGACATTCTATTAATAGGCACCTTCTGCCCAGAGATCTCTCGGGCTCACTTTCTGCTCCATCTTCCCTGGGCTCTTGGGAGATCGATAACCCACGACAGAACAGGGGGCAGGTGGTGCCAGTCCGCTGGTTCCTGAGAAGGGAGAGGAAAGTTTTGCCCAGTGGGGGTGAAAGCCCGTGAGAGATGCTTCCATTCCCAGCGTCAAAGGCACTGTTGGCCTCACCTTCTGAACAGATCCAGAGTCCTGGCGCTCCCCACCCCACCCTACTGCTAACCCCCCTCCCCACGCCTGGCAACAGCGGCGCGCTAATCGAGCACGTTTGACCAGCGCTGTCCCCAAGGGTCGTGGGGACACAGCCTGCAGCTCCCTGACATCTTCCACCATGAAGTTGCTTCCTCCTGACCAGGCTCCGTGCCTCCATCTCAGCCCCTCTGCGACCCTGTGCGCAGCAGCCCGAGCGATCCCGTTAGAACCCAGGTCGAATCCTAAGACTGCTCAGCCCAGTCCCTAAGGGCTCTCACCCAACCGAGCACACCCCAGTCCTCCAGGAGCCTGCGTGTCCAGCTCCCCCAACGCACAGCCTGCCCAGCTGCACGGCTGGTCCCCCAATGAGGCACCTTCCCCATGGGCCTCTGTGTGGCCGGCTCCCTCTCCTCCTCTAAGAGACTCTCCAAGGTGAGCATCTCCATCTCGGGGACACTCCCAGCCTCTCCTGTTAAGACCTCAGGGCCCATTCCCGCTCCCCGTCCCTCGCCTCTGCCCCCATGGTGCTTAGCACCACGGATGGACGGCACAGCAGGCCTGCCTGATTTTCTCCATCGTCCCCATCCCAGGGAGGCGGCATTTCTGAAGGCAGCCTTCTCTGTCTTGCTCACTCTGCCTCACCCGTCGTAGGGCTTGGTGAATATTTCTTGAAGGAATAAATGTTTGAGTGGGTGGGAGGCATGGATGGATGGGAGGATAGATGGATGGAAAGACAGATGGATGGGTCCCTTCCCCCGGCTCAGAGAAAGGCCAGCGTGCTGTGTGGGAAGGGCCTAAAGTCGTGCATCCTGGGGCCACCTGTGGAGACTCGGATGCTGCAGGATTGGAGCACGGCCTGGGGACACCAGAGTAATATGGCCCCTGGGGTTAATCGTTTCAGTGAAGTGCGAGTTCAAGAACTTGCAGAGAGGTCGGTGAAGGGCTTTCCGTGGGCCCAAACACCAGCAGGATGATGGGCGACGTACAGGTTGTTCAGGGGAAGCTTCTCTTGGAAGAACTGGGATTGAGAAGAGGGGACAGTGGCCCCTGTGGTTTGAAGAACATGTCTGCCCTACATCGTCCGCCCAGCTTTCTCAAACTTCCCGCACAGGACGGGAATCCCACCTGGAAACACCATCGCGAGAGCAGGTGCTGTGGCCCGCCCCTCCGCAGCGGAGGTCCCTTGCCTTCTTGCTTCCTCACCAGGAAGACGATAGAAACTTGGAGCGGCCCAGCGCTCTCACAGCACAGCAAGTCCCTGCCACCTGCCACAGTCACCAAACCGCACGTTTTACCAGCACCTTTCGCGCTCCCAGCCTGCCACCCGTGGGCGCGCCGCCTTGGCAGCGCCCTGCTGTCTCCCCTATGCTTCCCTGTCTCCCAGCACCTGCCTGCGCAGCCTCGGGAAGGGCCTGTTTAGCAAGGCCCGGTCCTCTGCCATCACCGAAGCTGCAGTGAGTGTGCACTCAGCAAGCAGGTGCAGACAGGGGAGGGAAGGGAGGGCAAGCGTGACAGAGTGAGGCCACACTGGTGCAGCCAAACACACACAAAGCGCAGACTTAGCAAAGACAGGCCGGCAGCAGTAGCAGGGGGAACGAGAGGAGAGTGGAGGTACGGCTCTGCAGCAGCCCCCGGTGTCACCGTGCAGCCTCTGCTCATGGTCACGCCGCCGGTGGCTTCTCATGGCTGACCCTGCTGACCCCACCGACCCTGGGCTCCCTCGGGCTGCAGGCCCAGGCTTGGCCGAACACCGATTTTTAGGATCCCCTCCAAAGCTTATTATGTGCACTCACATCTCGGTCACGGGGTCACTTCGGGGGGAGCCCAACCAAAGACAGGCCCCAACACAGACAAACATAGCTCGCTTACACGCATGTGTGGTGTGTAAAAATTCGTGATTTTCTCAGGGTCGTCTCGAGAGGCTCTGAAAATGTGCACAATTATTAGCAGTCTCTCATCGGGGAAAGCTTCCGGCCTGGGGGAACGGCCGGCCGGTTGTAAAAATAGCTGAGAGCAGTTGCGTGCTTCCAGCTGCACCCCAGACAGGGCGATGCTTTAATTTCCTGTTCTGCGCAGATTGATTTCTTGAATTCTTATTTTCATTGATCTTTTCATACTGTCCCCCTGCAGGGAAAGTTCACATGTGCGGCTCGGAGCCCTTCTGTGTTCAGGCAGCTCCCAGGCACCATGCACGGAGGGGAAGGGAGCTCGGGGCACGGGAGATGCCCCGAGTCCCGTCCGGAAGGCAGGCCCTGTCAGGGGAAAAGCAAATTAACCTCAGGAACTAGAATGTGCATAGACTGAGTTACACTTTAAGTGCATGGGCGGTTATGTAATCTGCCTTTTCTCCACGTGACGTTCGTGAGCACCAATGACTCATTGGGTAATGCCACCGTCTGCTTCAACCTGCTGTCACCCCTGGGGGCCGGGGGCTGGCCTGTGCTCCCCGTTTTTCCCTTCAGAGTTTGCGTCCCTTGTAGAGTAACCACCTCTCCCCATGACTTCGTTCCTCCCAGAATGTCACCTTTGGGAGAGCTGACTCCGTGTCTCATTCACCATCGTGAACCCACAACCAACCTCACGCCTCGTGGTCGTTCAGGAGATACTGGCCAAGTGAAGGAAGCATGGATGGATGGGTGGGTGGGTGGGTGGGTGCTTTTCTGCAAGTTTCTCTCTGTCTCATAGGTGTTAGGAAACCCTTTTCCCAAGAATTGTCCTTAAGAAGGTCATGGGTTTTTTTGTTTTTTTTTAAATTATTATTTTTTATTTATTTTTTAGAGAGAGGGGAAGGGAGGGAGACAGAGAGGGAGAGAAACAGCAATGTATGGTTGCCTCTCACATGGCCCTCACGGGGACCTGGCCTGCAACCTAGGCATGTGCCCCGACTGGGAATCGAACCAGGACCCTTTGGTTCCCAGCCCGCGCTCAATCCACTGAGCTATGCCAACCAGGGCAAGAAGGTCATGTTTTAACAGATACTTTGGAGGGAGATATACGAGGTGTGTCTGGAAAAAGTCCAGCCATTGTTAACATAACGAGAACAGTTTGCACGACATCGGTGTCACCTGGCAGCCAAGGAGCGTGGACTGAAACGCACATGCGTGAACAATGACGACTTCACTGTCAGTGGGGAGGGTGGACACCATTGAGTGAGCATGTGCACTGTGTGGCCATCATGTTCAAAAAGACTGAGCGAGTAGAGCAATGAATCTGCATCAGATTTTGCGTTCAGCTTGCACATTCGTCCGTGGAAACTATTCGGATGATTCAGAAGGCCGCAGCTCTGGGCAGCTGATGATTGGCAGCTTCACCACGACAACACGCCCGCTCGTGCATCACAGGATCTTACACAGAGTGTTTTGGTGAAACATCAAATCACCCAGGTGACTCAGCCCCCCTACAGCCCAGATTTGGCACCCTGCAACTTCTGGCTTTTTCCAGAATTAAAATCACCTTTGAAAGGGAAGAGATTTCAGACCATTGATGAGACTCAGGAAAATGCAATGGAGCAGCTGATGGGGATTGGGAGAACTGCGTGAGGTCCCAAGGTGTCCACTTTGAAGGGGACTGAGGCGTCATTGTCCTGTGTACAATGTTTCTTGTATCTTTTTCAATAAATGTCTCTGTTTTTCATATTATGTGGCTGGGTACCTTCTGGACAGACCTCATACATTTGTATCTAGAGTTTGCCATTAATAAGATAACTTAACGTGTTTATTTTGCCATGTTGACTGGTTTGCTTGGTTTTATTTTTTTAACTTGTTTTGCTTCGCTTGGTTTTAATTCTGTCATCTTCGTTTACAATGTCTATTTTTTATGTTTCTCTCATGTTTCCAATTTCTTTCCCTTCCAGCTTTTGCCATACTGCTGAAGCTACTCTTGCCTGCATGTCTCTTTATGGTTTGTGTATTTACTGCGTGTCTAAACAGCAGTGATGGCTCAGCTCACAGCGCAGTTCAAAGCCATGATAACAATTTAACTTTGAGATCAGCCCTGACGCATGGCACCTCCTCGCTCCTCCACACGGGATGAAAGGGTTCGTTTGTAGCATGTTTTGTGTTTTTTTTTTTTCTTTTGCCCTAATTCCCTCTCGAGATTTTGTGGAAGTCGTTGGGAATTTGAAATGCAGATTAGTATCATTAAATTTCTTTTATGTAACGGTATCTCCTTTTAGCACAGTGTTCTCCACTCCTGCGTTAGGTTGCACGACCCAGTTTTCCGTGTTTTCACGCAGCTGGTTCTGAACCACATCTTCCCAGCGTTGCCTCCGTATATGACCTCCACCCGGCTTCCAAGAGATCGTCCCTGACGACTCCGCTGACGGGAACGAGAGCCCTGCCCAATCTGAGTGACACGTGGCCGCAGGGAGGGACGAGACCGGGAGGCATCAGGCGCCGGGACCCCCCGTTTCCCACCTCAACTCGGGAGCTGGCGCTGCGCCGACTGGTTTGCGAAGGAGACTGGGCGTCGGCCTCTTGGTCTTGTTCGGTTTGGGCGAGTTACCGGTGTTTCTGGAATTTTGAAATCTTCACAAAGATATGTCCAGTCATGTGCTTCTCTTCCAAAAATCCAAAATGCAAATAGCTTCACTTTTCTCCCCTCATTATAAAAGTAATCACTGTTCAGCTCTTGGTGGGGGCCACTCTGCTTACTCCTTGGTTGAAAACAAAGCCAAATGCACCTGTTTTTCCATTGACCATGTTCTCTCCTCTCTGGAGCCGTCCCCAGAGGTCTCTGAAGTGCCAGGTGGCTTCGCAGAGCCACCCTCCCATTTCAGAAGCAGGTCATCTCCTCCGGGCGGGGGACTTTCTCCCGCTGAGCCCCTCCCTCCGAACCACGGGTCTCTTCGGATATCTCAGGATTTTCTGTTTGCTGGCTGTTGCGGGCGGCGAGGCGTGATGGTCTGTGAGTCCTTGCTAAGCCCTTTTGGCCCCAGACGGCGGCACAGAGAGAACAGAACCTGTGTCTTCATACCGCCGATGTCCTGCCTGCTCAGGGCCCAGGGGCAAGTGCCCCGGCTGGGGGTGGGGGTACGGCAGCCTCCGCCAGAGGCCCTGCAGTGCAGGGTATGGCCCTCGCCGAGAGCCCACTGGGAGACGGACCCCTTTACCGGCTCTGCCCCCCCAGGAGCAGGCCCCCGGGAGCCCCACAGCATTGCCAGGACCCCCGCCCACCTCCGCCTCACCTCCAGTCCTCTGTCAAGCCAGGAACTGGGTGCCGAAGCAGCTTCCTGGGTGCAGCACCGTCAGGAGCAGCGCAAGGTGGAGAGTTTCGTCACTGCCTAAGTCCTTCTGTTGGTGTTTCTGGTGGCTTCCCCGGCCGCAGCCCGTTCTCCAAGCCCCTGGAAGCCTTCCTGACGTCCAGTGCTTGACGGCCCCAACCTTGACAGAGCCACAGTTCCTTCAGAGGGGCCTCGGCGCCCATCTCTGACCCGCTCGGGGTGGCCCCTGCCTCCTGTTACCGGAAACACCGTGCTGAGCCAAAGCGGACCCGGGGCCTTGGCAAGAGATCTGTGAAACCATGGGCCAGATCCTCTGCCGTTTTCAATTCTCCCATAAACTCAAGGGCTAACTCCTATTCCTGCCTCGTTATAAACGAGGAAGATTTGTCTCTTCACACGTCTTTGAGAGAAAGGCCACGTGTTTCTACTTTTTAGCCCCATTAACCAGCTGCAGGTAACATACGGCTGCCCCTCACGGGCCACCTGTTGGCACGGCCCGAGTACGGGGAGAGCAAACAGTAAGAGTGTTGGCGAGACAGATATCTGATGGTAATATTTTATTCTTTCTTCCAGAGCGTTTGAAAAGGGTCTTGACCCACCTATCACGAGAAGCAATTATTTCTCTGGACAGCTTCCTGACATCCCCAAGGAGAGAGGGATGACAGGTAATTATGGGAATGCATGCCACGGGTCCCCCACCTAACATGGCAAGGGGTGCTCGCAACACCTAATTCATCAACGCGTGTTTTTCCTGCCCAGGCCAAGTCCATAGCCTTACTCGGCAAACGGAGAAGGAGGAGGAGAAAGTCATTCTTCACCTTTTCCAGAAATGTATTTTTGTTTTGGTCCATTTCCCAAATAAATTATGGTCTTGTCCTACTTGCTGCGTCGGCGGAATTCTCAGGAGCATCATTTAGTACGTTTAAAAGGCGTGCAAACACCCAAACATACTTAAAATGAAAAAAAAACGAGTTAGCAAAACAGAATGCTGGTCGCTGGCCTTTCCCACCGGCTCCAGCGGGCGTGGAATCGCCGCGCCCATCCCGTGCACGGTGCTGCTTTGAGGCAGCACAAACCGCAGCGTCAGAGTCTGGGCATTTTGTGTCCACGGACCTCGTTCGGCACGTCCCCGCGCGCCGTGGCGGATGCTCCTCTCTGCCGGGAATTTCCCATCCTGACTGCACGCCCCGGTGTTCCTCTGCAGAGTTGGTCTCAGCATATACAAACTCACGAGGCCTGTGGTTTTGAAATTTTATTGTTATTATTTGTGCTGGACATCTGAAAGATCTGTAGACAGGTTATTGAGAGGAGGCTGAGCGCCGAGGACATTATTAGGCCTTATTACCGGTTATTCCCCCCAGATGTGGTGCGTTTGAAGCATCCCAAAGGGCCCTCAGGAACGCCAGATATTCAGCATCTCACTCTTCCTTGCAGACACGGACTCTAATCGTTCCCCGTTAAGCACAAAGCGTGAGCCCCGGCGAGCGGTGTGCGCCCGGCAGAGGAGGAGGTCCCCCTGAAGCGGCGTCATGCCGGGAGGATGCCGGACCTTGGCTATCATTGGGATGTCCGGTCCAGAAAGACAAGTGCGCACTGTGTGCGTGATTTAACGCCGTAGACGTTCCCATCTGGAAAGGGAGCTGAGCGGTGTGCACAATGACGATGCAATAAATCACGCCAGCGACATGCAGAGGAGCGATTTTCAAGGAAACTTTGTTTTTAATGAGAAGGAAAGCGAGGCGCAGCAACCTGGACAAGTGTTCACGTGGCTGAATTCCTGGTGGGGCCAGGTGATCTGCTCGCTGCAGTCAGAAGGGTTTTGGCTATTCGTCAGCTAAGACGCATCATGGGGGAATTATAATTTGACCAGCACAATGAGCCCTGCTAGCTCCATGAGCTATTAAACCCCATGGTATAGCATAAATTAAAATAATGAGGAGCTAATTTTTGAAAAGGCATATAGAGGTACCTAATAATAAACCAAGACAATATTATTATATATAAGAATTCAATATATGATAAATAAGCATCCATTTAGGGGAAAGAAGAAAGACATAATAAACGAGGCTGGAAGGGCTTGGGGTCCAGAAAGGAACTGGATTGGTCCGTGCGAACAGGCCCTCCTGCCTGTGGCTTCCTGTTGGCTTGGCCAATGGAGGGAGACGCTGGGTCCTGGGAAGGCAGAAGGGCAGTGTAGATGGGGCAGCGTTCCTGTCCTGGTCCTCCGGGCCAGATGGCGGCCCGAAGCCTGTTGGTCTGTCTCAGGGCCACCGCTCGGCTCGGGCAGCCTTCCCATAGAGCCAGGTGGGCGCGGGAACTGCTCACTCTCTGCCCTTCCGGAGGGGGAGCGATCGTGCTCCCAGCCAGGGCCAGGCCCCACGTGCCGACTGTCACTCCTCGGTTTCCCCCAGCCCTGCCGGGACACTGTGACAGTTCCCAGGCTGCCTGTCACCCCATCGTAACGGGCCACCGGTCTCCTCCTGGGCCACTGAGCAATGCGGGTACCCTGGGGCGCAGCTGCGACATTGCCAATTCACATGAAGTTCAGAACCAAGTTCATCCACTCACCCGGGACTGGAGGGGACGCTGCGACCTTGACTCGTGCCCCCTTGACATGCGCCATACGTGGTGCATGTGCCAACGTGAAGGAGCATCACACTCTCACTCGGTGGCTCTCCACTGGGGGCCAGCCCACCCTACCCACCGGGGGACACTGAGCAATAACATCCAGTGACATTTTTGGTGTATGTAACTCGGGGGCGGGGTGCTGCCGTCCTCCTGGGAGAGAGGCCGGGGAGGCTGCCACGCCTCCTGCCATGCCCAGACGTCCTGCTCCCACCCCAAAGAGCGAGCCACTCGGGCCGTCAGCAGCGAGCCCTGCTCTGACTGCCTGTGGGCACGCTGCGTTCAGAGCTGGCAGAGGTCGATCAGCCCACTCGGAAACAAAATTTCCACTACTGACCCTTTAGCGAGTACCGCTGACAAGAGGCTGAAGGGTGGCTGGGCGACCTCAAGAAGCACGGCTGCTGAGTTCCGAAATCCCCCCTTACCCATCTCTGTTCTTCGAATGGACCTTCCAAGTGACCGGGAGCCCCCTGGGCTGCTCAGAACCACCGCTGGTGTGAATGTAGGGCTGCTGCTCCCAAAACTCCTGCGTTGGAGTCTGGAACCCCCAGCACCCCAAAGTGTGACTATGTTTGGAGATAGGGCCTTTAAAGAGGGGATGGGGTGGCCCTGGCTGGTGTGGCTCCGTGGACTGAGTGTCGGCCTGTGAATGAAAGGGTCACCGGTTCAATTCCCAGTCAGGGCACGTGCCTGGGTTGTGGGCCAGGTCCCCAGTAGGGGGTGCATGAGAGGCAACCGCACAGTGATGTTTCTCTCCCTCTTTTTCTCCCCCACCTTCCCCTCTCTCTAGAAATAAATAAAATCATCGTAAAAAAAAGAAAAGAAAATATACAGAAGAAAGAAAATCAGCAAAGTCATTAGTCATAGAAAACAAAGTCTTTGTGAAATTCAAGATCCTATTCATAAAAGACTCAATGACTTGAAATAATAATAAACAGAATTACCTCCATGTGATGTCATCATAAAACACCTTGCAAAATCACAGACGAGGTGTTGGATACATCGTTACTGGATGAGGGAATCAGATTACAAAGCCTTAGTAAGACATTTTAAAAAGAAGAAGACAAAGTGGAGAGACAGCGTGTTCTATTTTACAGTGTAATAGGATTCCAGTTAAATTGGAGAACCCTCTTGCTACAGCTCCGCCAAGTGATGAGAAACGCACCGAGCACAGTGACGTTGGGGGGACGGGATAGACTCCCCACGAGGCCAGGGGGGCAGAAGGCCCAGAGCCGCTCAGCCACTCTGCTCCTATGCAGGGCGGGGGGTGCGGTCCTTAGTGTTTCGAGCCTGAGGCTTTGTCCTGTTTTTCTTAGGAGAGTCCCGTATTGTGTAAGCTTCCTTTTCCGGAGTCTTCCCTGTGTCGTATACTAAAGAATACTCCGAATAGAGAAAAGCGAACTGAACTCAGCGTCTTTGTAAACCGGAACATCAGCTCCTGTCACGATAAGAAGAACCCAAGGGGAATCGTTATAAGAAGTGGAGATGAAAGTGAACGGATCGAATAAGCACAGCCGAATATACCCGGCGTAGCATAGGATCACACCGCCTTCTGAAAGCGACGGGATTGAGATGAATTATGATGTAAATAACGGGATAATCTGCTAGCGACTTGGAGAAAAACTAATTTATATTCATGCTTTATGCCAGAATTCCCAAATAAATATTTAATTATTACAAGCATGTTCATAGAGAAAAAAAATCAGCAGGAATATGTAAGATAAAATGTTTATATGAATTACATCGGCACATAAAATTAACACGCATAATATCCTGTGAAAATATTCATGCGTATTTGGAAGGACTGAAAGACCCACATAAGAAAATGAATCAAGGCCACGCGCCAAAACTCTGCATGTAAGAGAAAGTAAAATTAATAAACCCACACTGGATAAAGAAGTAAATGTGAAGCATGGCTTCAAACTTAAATCGGAAAAACCATTTACAAGACTCCCTTTGTTGCTGGCGAGGCTGGGACGCAGCCAGCGGGCACGGGCGTGTCCTCGCCATGCCGGGCGACGTCTGGTTGGCAGCACTGTCCTGTCCGTCACGACGAGCCCTCGGCAGACGGCCAATCACAGCAGCTCCAGCGTCAGCCCGCTTTCCCTACTTACAACCCTGCCTCCCGAAGAAGAGTTTAAAGGAAATAGTTAAATAGAAGATACAAGCTATGTTTTAAAAGGCAATTGTCAACATAAGGTTTTTTAGAAGAAAAAAGTAACAAGTTAAATGTTGAATAACAGAGAAGTAAATAAGTAAACGCGGGCACTTTAGCTGGATGGAGTAGTTCGTAGCCATGAAGCGTAACGTAAAAGATCGGGCGCAAGATGATCTTTGGGGCAAGTATATGGTCTAACACTGTGAAGTGAATCCGCTGCGTGAACACAGATCCACGCGAACAGATGCCCACGCCCACCCGTCCATCGCAGTGGAGAGCAGGAAGCGAACCTCAACATCCCTTTGCCCCTTGGGGTGTGTGTGCGGGTGTGTGCGTGTGATGCGGAGGAAGGCCGGGTGCTCAGAACTGATGGGAAATTGCCAGTAGCACAACTGCGTTAAGGAAGAAAAGAGTGGATCCCCCACATTTTACAAAAGAACCCACATTTCCATACTGTGGTTCTATTAACACTCTGCCCATCGGGACCAGGCCCTCTTAAACGTCAAAGCCAGCACGAAGGTGTCCATTATGTGCGTAGAAACCAGGAAGTCTTGGCAGGCGACGTTTAAGCATCGAATGAATTCCAAATTAAAGCTCACGTGCGCTTGCTCAAAAGCGTTTTCTTTCTTCTCGCTCTCTCGTTCTTGGTCACAAATTCCACTGGACATCAAACAGGATGTTATTTTCCACCTGGGAAGAGAGATGGCCCACAGCAACACTAGCCTTTTGCATGGAAAGCTCCGGAGCCAAGCTCCAGTCGGGAAGCGGATTTTTGTAGCGCCGTTCAAAGTAGGGACGGGAATACCGTGAAACCTTTAGGAGGCTGCAGCTTTATTGCAGAGCCCGTGTGCATCAGCCAGGCGGGGCAGCCTGCCAGTCCCCGCGGCCCTGGAGGCTGGCTCCTGGCTGCTGCACCTCCTCCTGGGTCCACGCTCCGGGAAGTTCCAAATGGAGCCCTTTGCTCTGAAGGCGGCGTTCTCCGCTGCAGGCACGACCATTGACGGAAAAAAACACGTCTAGGTTACAACTCAAACAGATGGGCTTTGAACACACGTTCAAGTTCATAGCACTTCGGCTCATTTTCTACTGAAAGCTTCTTTCCACGAACATATTCCTTGTTTGCGGGGTAGGAGGGTTTTTCCAGGCCCTCTGGAGCTGGTTCCATCATCATCACTTTGGGGGAAGGTCAGCAGAGAACCCTCAAGCTTTGTATGAAATCAGCACTTAGAACATCAGTGTCTGGCATTCAGTTCGCACTACATAGCTACTGTTGCTATCCTCCTCCTCCTCATCGTCATCATTATTGCTGTGTGTATTTTCTGAGCCCCGTGGAGAATGTTTTGGAGGAAGATCAACGGGCCGAAAGTGAACACTTGGAGATGCTGGCGTTTACATAGAGGTCCCGAAGACCTTGACCCGGGATGATGCTGCGGCCCACAGGAGATCTGCGGGGAAGCGCTGATGAAAGGGATAGAGTTCGTGGCCCCAGAGAATAAACTCCTACAACATTCAAGGTCAAGTATATCATGGGTGGGATCTGGGTCATAAACAACTCGCCACATCTGGAGGCTTTGTCAGGACGGGTGTTAATTTTAAGTTGGCCAGCTGACAGCTGGGGGCTCTGGAAGGGAACAGGAGAGACCTAGAAAAAAAAAATAAACTTTGACTTCTGCTTTTTTAAATATATTTTATTGATTATGCTATTACAGTTGTCCCATTTCCCACCCTATTCCCCCCACCCTGCACACTCCCTCACACCCACATTCCCCCCTTTTAGTTCTTGTCCATGGGTCGTACACATAAGTTCTTTGGCTTCTCCATTTCCCATACTATTCTTAACCTCCCCCTGTCTGTTTTGTACCTACCATTTATGCTACTTATTCTCTGTACCTTTTCCCCCTCTCTCCCCCTCCCACTCCCCTATCGATAACCCTCCATGTGATCTCCATTTCTGTGGTTCTGTTCCTGTTCTAGTTGTTTGCTTAGTTTGCTTTTGTTTTAGGTGTGGTTGTTAATAACTGAGTTTGCTGTCATTTTACTGTTCATATTTTTTATCTTCTTTTTCTTAGATAAATCCCTTTAACATTTCGTATAATAAGGGCTTGGTCATCAATGATGAACTCCTTGAACTTGACCTAATCTGGGAAGCACTTTATCTGCTCTTCCATTCTAAATGAAAGCTTTGCTGGATAGAGTAATTTTGGATGTAGGTCCTTGCCTTTCATGACTTGGTAAACTTCTCTCCAGCCCCTTCTTGCCTGTAAGGTTTCTTTTGAGAAATCAGCTCACAGTCTTATGGGAACTCCTTTGTAGGTAACTGTCTCCTTTTCTCTTGCTGCTTCTAAGATTCTCTCCTTATTTTTAATCTTGGGTAATGTAATGATGATGTGCCTTGGTGTGTTCCTCTTTGGGTCGAACTTCTTTGGGACTCTCTGAGCTTCCTGGACATCCTGGAAGTCTATTTCCTGTGCCTGATTGGAGAAGTTCTCCTCCATTATTTGTTCAAATAAGTTTTCAATTGGTTGCTCTTCCTCTTCTCTTTCTGGCACCCCTATGATTCAGATGTTGGAATGTTTAAAGAGGTCCTGGAGGTTCCTAAGCCTCTCCTCATTTTTTTTAATTTTTGTTTCTTTATTCTTTTCTGTTTGAATGTTTCTTTCTTCCTTCTGGTCCACACCATTGATTTGAGTCCATTTCCTTCCCATCACTGTTGGTTCCCTGTACATTTTCCTTTATTTCACTTAGCATAGCCTTCATTTTTTTCATCTAATTTGTGACCAGATTCAACCAATTCTGTGAGCATCCTGATTGCCAGTGTTTTGAACTGTGCATCTGATAGGTTGGCTATCTCTTCGTTGCTTAGATGTATTTTTTCTGGAGCTTTGATCTGTTCTTTCATTTGGGCCATTATTTTTCTCGGGGCACCTGTTAGTAGCAAGGGGCGGAGCCTTAGGTGTTCGCCAGGGCGAGGTGACACTGTCTGTGGGGGAGGGGTCCGAGAGGGAACAATGGTGCTTGCTCCGCTCTCTGCTGGCTTTCAGTAACTTTCCCCACTGCCCCAAAGTGAGCCCTTCTGTGCTGATTCCTGGTGGGTGGGCTTGTGTGCGTTCTAGGACCCTGTGGGTCTCTCCAACAGACTCTCCTGTGAGGCTGGGAGTTCCTCCTGCTGCCTCAACCCCCACAGGTGTTTTTAATCGGTGGTTTGAGGCTTTATTTCCCTGCGCTGGGACCCTGGGCTGCATGGTCTGTTTTGCTCCCCAGCTGTTCTTCCTGGTTTATCCGCATGCGAATGCGGGACCGCCTGCTCCGCCAGCTGCCGCGAGTCCTCTCCACCCGGCTGCCTGTCTCCGCCCAGCCTAAAGGTCTGTATGAACGTCTCTTCTTTAACTCCTTGGTCATCAGACTTCCATACAGTTTTATTTTCTGTCAGTTTTAGTTGTTTTTTTGTTTTTAAATTGTTGTTGTCCTTTTGGTTGTGCAAGAAGGCACAGTGTGTCTACCTACCACGCCTCCATCTTGGCCAGAAGTCCCCTGACTTCTGTTTTTTAAGGGAGAGTGAGAATGGCCCTGGCAGGTGTGGCTCAGTGGACTGAGCATGGGCTTGTGAACCAAAGGGTCGCTGGTTTGATTCCCAGTCAGGGCACATGCCTGGGTTGTGGGCCAGGTCCCCAGTAGGGGGTACATGAGAGGCAGCCACACACTCATGTTTCTCTTCCTCTCTATCTCCCTCCCTTCCCTTCTCTGAAAATAAATAAATAAAATCTTTTTTTTAAAAAAAGAGAGGGTGAGAATGATGAAGGACACTCTTAGCCCATAGCTTCATAGGTTACAGTGATGGTTCTGTTCTCATCCCTCCCTCCTGTAGCCACAGGTGACTCTGGAGTGACCTCTGCGCTGACCTTGGACTCCACTTGGCGCAGGAGGATAAGCGAGATGCATGCAGAGGCTCAAGATGTGCCTGCGTGAGTGGTCACCTGAGTCCCCCTGCGGTCACAGAGGGATGGGCTGGCCTAGATAACCACAGCCAGAGCCACCAGGGGCCCGTTGCCCCAGCGGAGGTCACCGTGGGTCAGCCAACAGCATGGACCAGGACATAGCTCCTGGCCACACCAGCAGGGTCACCTGGACAGCGCCTGACACAGCCCAGACAGGAATCATCACCCATCTTACTTCCTCAATGTTCCCACAATCCAGTGGCATCTGCCCCTCTCCGCCATGACAACCCAGGGTCATTCACTCACTGAGAAACCTGTTTATTCAGCAGGTACTCTCTTCTCGGCATGGAGCCAGCTGCCAGATCCTCACAGGGAGCCAGCCGGCTGAGCTCCCTGGGGACCCCTGGGTCTCTGTGTGTCTTCTCTAGCTCCCCGGGAGCACCACCTGCACGCTGTAACCAGAGTGTCCACACCTCCTTACGTGACGCCCTGTTAAACCCTCCCGCGGCTCCCCCAGCTCTCCAGCTCTCAGGGAGGACCCCTAACATGGCCCAGGGTCCTTCCCTCGGCCACATCTCCCAGGACACTTCTGCTGACTATTGTGCTTCCTGGTCTCCGCGCTTCCCCTGAGCAGGAGGCTCTGTACGTTCTGTTCCGTTCTGTTCCGTCTGTCGGGGGTGCCGCTCCCTCCAGTCACCCGCTGGTTGGCTCCTTCTCCAACAGGATGGACGTGTTCAAGCCCCCATTACCGGCTCTCACTGTGTGGTGGTCAGCTTCCACAGCCCGCTGAATGCGCTGGAGGCCTAACAGAAGGACAGTCAGATCCGAATCTGGGCCCCTGCCCCCAGGTTTAAGCCTCACCACATTCCCAGCACTGAGTACTGTGCCCAATAAACATTTATTGAATGAATGCTTGAGATAATATCTGCTCCGGATATGAAGAAACAAGACCCAGGGAGGTCGCGTAACTAACCCGATATGATAAACGGGCTATGTGTGCGTGTCTGAACCCGAACCTGGGGTCTCTGACTCTGAGTCCACTTCCTCAGGCTTCCTGGCCCCCCTACCTGGGACCGTGCCTGCAGAAGGGGCCAGTGCCTATGGGCCCATTGCAACCTGAGTGGATGGCTTCACTTCGCCCGCCACCTGGCCAGTGGCCAGCCAAGCATCAGGACACGGCTGCAGATCAGCATCCCAGGGCTTCACCCCATGTGTCCACCATCACTCTGCACCCCCGCACTCCCAGAGAACAGGGCGTTTCTCTTTGTTTCCACAAACTTCTCTGACCTTTCTTTTTCACGATCTGGAAAAAAAGTCGCACCATGCAGGCGACATCAAAAGGACGCACTTGTTTCAAAGGACCGGCAGCCCTTGCGGTGGCTTTGTCTCTGTGGGTGCTGAGAAAGGCCTCCGCGGTCCGATTTCCATTAAAAGTGGGTCGTTGGGCCACCGTCCTGAGGCACCGAGGGTGTGATTAATGTCCTGACGCGGTGATAGATGACAAACGTACTGGAGCCTGAAGGGAATTACCGGCACGGCGAATCTTTAATAGCGGCCCGGGCTGTCGAAAAGAGACACCTCCGTCACACCGCAACGCTTTGAACAGCCCAGGGAGGCCCGGTGAGAACTGAGCAGACACTTTGTGTGTGTGTGGACAAGGGATAGGGAGACACAAAAAACGAAAATAATTGAAAATAACGAAATCTGTCGGAGCGGTGGGACTGGGCTGGAGTCTTTGATTTTAATTTCCTTTAACATTATCATGATGAAGGCTTTTAAAAATAAAACACCCAGAGGAACGCTGTCTTCCTCAAAATGCATGTATGTGTTTCATGAGACTACAAAGATTAAGTGAAGTTACGCCCTTTCCCTCTGCCCCCAGCCACAAAACCCCTCTGTCCCACCCTGCAGAAGCCAGCTGCGCGCACGGCCATTGTTCTCGAACGGTTTGGGAAAATGCACACCCTTGCTGAGAGGAAAAGGTCAGATGTCAGCAGAAAGAATGCCAGGGGACAATGGGTCATTGTGATGCCCGAGCCCCGATTAATCACCTCCATCACCAGGGACGCTCCGAGCAGAGTTGCTGGAGAGGTAAGGGCAGCCTCCCTAACCGGGCTGTTTGGAACAAATCGGAGAGTCTCCGGGTGTAAAAGGATTCCTGGTCTGGAAGATCCATCAGCACACGAGGACCTTTCATCAAATCCCCACCCCTCACACCCGGGCCTGTCTCACCACTAATTGAACAGGAATATTATTTAAGATCATAAATAAAGAGCCTGCAGAACGAGCCCCCCACCCCCACCCCGGGCATCAGCTGCAGCATTGCCCGTTCGTGCAGGGAAGCTGCCCCTGGGCACGGAGCGAGGCCCCGGGCTCTGACGCCGACCCCTGCTGTGCCCATGCCTGCGTCCCCTCCGGGGAGGCTCGTCATTTCCGAATCCTGTCATCCTGTCCGGGGAAGGAGCTTCCCTGCCCAAGTTCACAAACCCGTCACTGCGTTGCTTGGCAATGACGCAACGATCGGAGCGAGTGAGCTGAGGGTGCCGCCTCTGTGTTTAGGCGACGCCTCTGGGAGCCGTGGGTGACTTTCCCCGATGACAGCCTCGGCCTTAAAGAGTCCCCAGACCCCGAATTTCTTTCTGAAAAAATGACCAGTTTCACTGACAAGGGGCCAAACCGACCGGAAGGAGAACGACAGTCCCCACGAGTCACCTGACTCAATGTGACCAGAAGTACTGACGGTCGGTTCCTCCGCGAGCGCGCCACGTGGGGCACACGCAGTCACACACGCGCTGGTGCGGTCCCTGCCCGCAAACCTGACTGGGGAGCTGCGTTTGGTTTAGAACTGCACGCAGTGCCGGGACAGAGACGGGAGGGGGGGGGGGCTTTGAAAAGCAGGACCCCAAGAGAGGCTGCGGCCCTCCCCAAGGCCATCCAGGCACTTCCTGTCACTAGAGAGGGACTGCTGGGGCCAAGGGGCTCTGACAGAACGGGAACCCGGAGGGGAAAACTGTGTCTTCATCAGAGAATGTAGAAAAAGAGATGGTGGGGAAGTTCCCGGTGGAAAGGAAGGGAGGGAGAGGCCTGTGAAGGACACCAGGGCAGGCCCTCGTCCCCCACAGGGGGTTGTCATCCTGCTGTGGGAAAACGCACGCAGCCACCACCCCACTGGCATCCTGCAGCACCCATGCCTCCGCCCGCGTCCAGGAAGGCCAAGATGGGGATGAGGCACACACAGACACGGTGCGGAGCTGTGCTCTGTCTCCCACCTGGCCGCCAGGCAACTGGACAGTTGCGGGGCCGAAGACTCGCCCTCTGTACCCGCCTCCTTGCTCTGGGACAAGGTGCGAGTTACTGTCTGGTGCCACTGACTCAGCAGCCACCCATCTGGGTGCCACCAAAGAGCCTCCGCGGTGGGTGGCCTGAGGTCAAGGCCATGCACGATGTTCTGATTACAGGCAGTGAGCTTTCACAGTGCCTCTCAACTTGAGCCTGTGGGGCTCTTGTTTGCAGACCCCGCTGCAGAGGGAATCACTGAACCATTACCCCAAGGGCTCCACTCTGGGTGCAGGGGCCAGGCGGGATCAGAAACGGGAGCAGATCACAGTGAAAGTAGAAATGGCGCGGTCGGGGCCCAGGGGGCCTGGGAACGGAGGGTCTCCTTTCACCCTGGCCCTTCCTCCCTCTTCCTGCCTGGTGACTGCAGGGCCAGCCACAGATCCCCAAGGCCCTTCACGGGATGCAAATAACTGACCCAAACCTTGAGCACTAGTCCCTCCAGCACATGCAGAGGGTGTATGTGCAGAGTGGTTTGGGCCACGCAGGAGTGATAGAGGCTGGGACGTACAGCGGGGTCACAGTTGAAAATGCTCACAGGGCAGGGTCCCAAGGCCACTAAAGGCCGTTGGAGGCAGGGGACCTGGGAGTCCCAGACGCCCAGGGTGGCCCAGAGCACGGTGTGCCCACTGCAGGGGCACAGGGAGGGAGAGGTGCTGAAGAAGTGGGATGCGGACCCTGTCCCATGAGGGCAGCCGCCGCTCTGCTTGTCCCACTGACACCGGGGGCCCATGAGGACTCTGGGCGGGGAATGCTGGAGTGACAGTGGGATGCTGGGCCCTCCGTCACATGACTGACAGGTGGCCTCAAGCCTCTGCCTGCCTCTGCCTGAGGGGCCCCCAGTACCACATCCCCGCAGGGTCCTGCATCCAGAGGACCCAGCAGCTGAAGGGGACCAAGGCCACGGGGTGGGGGTGGGGGGTACCGCAAGGAATCTGCCTCCTGGTGGGACACCTGCCAGCTGGGATTTGATCCCAATTTGCCATCCTCGGGGACCTAGAGGTTTAGAGCCGTCTAGGTACCAAAATGATGTGACAAGCTAGGACCCCAAGGGAAGGGTCAGCCTCCTGGAGAAGCCCCCGTGGAACAATCGCACAGCACAGGAAGAAGCCACTGGCCACCGCAGAGCAGGGCACCTCATGTGTAGCCGACATCAGGGACGAGGAAGAGACCTGCTGACCCCAAGCTGGAGTGACTCGCAGATAGAAAGGCGTGGATGCAGGCTGAAGGGGAAGCCAGGCTCTAAGGCCCAGCGCTGTCTTGGGGGCGGGGCTTGGGCGGGGCTTGGGCGGGGCTCTGCGCCAAGCTCGGTAATAAGCATTTCTCCTGCAGCTGTTGACATGTCACCATTAGACGCGATGACTCGGTGACAGTGTCACAGAGAAACGCTCTAAATCTTGGCAGAGGGGCCCGCTCCTGTCATCTTGCCTCCCTCGGAATCACTCATCTTCCACGGAGAGAGAATGGCGCCCTGTTCCAAGCTTTCGTCGCGGGGCCGGGCTGAAGTCACTTAGGAAGTCAGATGTGCGAAGGTGACCTCAGTCGATACGGGATAACCTCACCTCGTCCTTCGATTTTTCTCAGAAAGGAAATTAAGGTACAGTTTCCGTTAACTCTCCCACGGGTGCGGGCGCCGCGGGAGAAGGGTTCCAAGCAGGAAGCCGTGTCTCCGTCTCCGCTCTGCAGCTGGCCTGCGAGTCGCAGCTGCGCACCGGGTGAGCGCGGAGACTCGTGCAGAACTGACGGCCGCGTCCGCTCGCAGACTGGCCACCGGCGGTCCTGGCGTCCAGTGTCCCGCCAGCTCAGCCCTCTGCACCCTGCGGGCCTCAAGCTCAGAATGCAGCTCTCGGGTGTCCCCTCACCGATGAGGCCGCCACTGAGCCCTGGGTCCCACATGGCCCTGGCCGCCCTCGCAGGTCCCTAGCATTACCTGAATTTCGGACAAGGTCTGTCCCCGTCACCGCCTGCCAAGCTTCGGGAGGAGGGGGCCTCCCGGCACCTGCCCACTCCACACAGAGCCGCACTGCAGGGAGCCGGGCCCGGCCCCCACTGTGACTCCCAGCTGCTTCCAGGCTGCGGCACAGGCCCGTGCAGGCCACGTGCCCGCAAACACTGGGGCCCAGCATTCGGCCTGAACGCACGTCAGGGCCCCACGTCAAAGAGGGGAAGAGAAGGAGGGGAGAACCGACAACAATTTTGTATCCCCGACCAGCAGCTGGCATTTGAACTGCCAGCACCAAGGTACCGGGAGGCTCCCGAGGTGGAGCAGCTGAACGAGTGTGCCACGCACAGTGCAGGTCACAGGCTCCTACGCACACCCACCCTTCCAGCCATCCGCGTTCACGCCGGCCGCGGCAGGAGGTTCGTCTGTGTGCCGTCCCACGCAGCCCTCAGAGGCGGACCTTGGTGCGGGGGGTCCTTGTCGATTCATGTTGGATTTCACCCATTTTCCCTCCACCAGACGTTCAACAGGCGATGTCCGGCTGTGCCCTGTGACCCTCCTGTGCAGCCACGCACCTGCTGTCACCCAGAGGAGCACACAGCTGACCCCACTGTCCTTTGGGGCTTGTCCTCCAAAACGCTCCCGAGAACTTAGAACCACTGTTCCCTAGGACACTGTCATCAGACGGAAACCTCAGCACGTTCTGTCACCTTGCTGTTCTGAACAAAGGTGTGGAGGCAGCAGGGACAGGAAACCCGGGGGCGGGGCTCTCTGTGCAGTGGGCATCTCGTTCCGGGCGTGGCCTGCGCTTTCTCGCTTCCCCTCATCAGAGCCCGTCCACAGAGAGATGAGCTCGCTGAGGTGGGGAGGGAGGGGCACGTCTTGCCGGAGATCAGTCCTTGGGGACACACGGGGCCGGGACTGGAATGCAACCGAAGGCAGAGTCGCCCCCACCTTCTCTTTAAGTTCAGTCTCCCTTTTTGTTCTCCTAGAATCCAGAAAAGCATTCCTCAGGGGTTGGCTCCACCCCCGACATGTGTGTGTGTATACACACATGTACGTGTGTGTGTGTGTGTACATGTGTGTATATGTACGTGTGTGTGTGTGTGTCTTACTTCTCTAGTGTTTTAAAGTCCAAGGCCACCTACACATTCTACATCTCAGTAATTATTTCATTTCCTGAGATGGGAGGCAGCAGCGTTTTCGTCTGCAGGTCGTAAACTCAGTCAGACGGCGTCCAGTCGTGTCCCTTAGGCTCTAAGCAGGGAGGCGTCCTGGCCACCTGGAAGGGGACGCCTCCCTCCCGGGCGAGCCAGCACCCGCTCCGCTGCGCGGCCCCTCGAGCCTCCGAGCCGGGCTCCGCGGGAAGCGTCTCCCAGGTGTTCTTCATTTGGAAGTGGCTTCCTGTCACCCGGGGGCCCGGCGGGGCCCTAAATGCCTGACTTCAGCGTTTTCCGCAGCTTAGAGAGCTGCACGGCGGTCACTTCAAACGCAGCCGCAGGATTTTCTCTGCTCCTTGAAGGCGGTTCTATAAATTAGGGACTTGGTAGCCCGTCTCCCGCCGGCTCCAGGCACCGTTTCCCCCGACTTTGATGTCTAGAAGTGCATGGTGCTCTCAGGCCTAAAGCACGTTTAGGGATATATACCTCTTAAGCATATATAAGCGTAACTCTTATGAGTGAATATTTTTCCAGCTAATTTTTCTTCCACCTGGGGACCCTCATGTTTAATGTTAAACAGATCTGTGCCAGCTGTCTCTTGGGTCATCCTCCCTTCTGCTCTGCCCTGTCCCACAGCCCACCCCAGGCCGGTCCCTCCCCAGGCCGGTCCCTCCCCAGCCAGGATCCCTCCCTACAATGACTTTCCTCCCCCAGCCTACCTGCCCTTGGGTCATTTTAATTAGTATGTCCTAATAGCCATGTTAATATTAATACATCATGTTAATCAGGAACAAATCAAATTTGTGTCTTCGAAGGACATATTCACATAACTAATTGGACTTGTACAAAATCACATTCATTTGAAGTTATACAGATTTTTTATTTTGCACTACTTGACCCACTGAAAATTCTAAAAGACAACCGAAAATATCTTTGCTCATCTGCTCCCCTAAGTGGCTGTTTCCTCTCGGCGTTGCAGTTCCTGCGGCAGGAAGACGACTTCCGTGCCCGGTGAGAGAATTAGGGCGGTCTCAGCCACAGCGCCGGTGGACACGCCGAGCTCACTCACCGGTCCCCGTGCCGACAGAGGCGCTTTGTTGATGGCCTGCTGTCTGCCATTTTCTCGGAAGACGCTGGTAAAGAACACACTTCAAAATAGCTCACATCAGGCATTTTTAACAGCTTCCTTGGGAAATAATTTTATGTCCCCATAAGATTTTCCTGTCTCCCATCCTGATGGTCCTCTGACAGAGTGGATGGCTCAGCACGGCGTTCACGTCCTCGGCACCTTCTGGTGCCAGGGTGCAGTGGCACAAAGGGTGGTGAAACTGGACAGCAGGAAGGGACCTGCCCGGCACAAAATCACACAGACCACGTGGCCATTCCTGTCTCTGTGCAGTTACCATGAACTGGTATGTTTGCTTGTTGACCAAAAAATCATCTCAGTCTTAAATGGAAAAGATTCATTTTGAACAACAGTATCTTGAGTATGATTTTGGGGGGCGGGGGGGTTCTGTCTCTGTCGCGTGTAAGAAATGATTATGTTCCCCCTACGCAAAACCCCGCCTATCCCTACCACAGCCTCTAGAAAGGGACCTGGTCGGCTTTCCCGAGCCCAGTCCAGTGCTTGGGTCCTAAGGAAGCCTTCCCGGCTCACCGCAGAGAGACGGGGCAGTGATGGCGTTCTTCACTCTGCCGGTCTCTGCTCTCCCGGTACCCAGCGCGGGCTGAGAGGCGGGCAGGGCGGGGGCGGGGACTGCAGTCAGGGCAGAGCGAATGAGCGTGCAAACAGCCACTGGTCCTTCCAGCAGAGCCAGTCTTCTGCTGAAAAGACCGGATTTTGCATGTCTAATGCACACCCACGTTTTAGGCACGAACTTTCAGGAAAAAAAAAAAACTTTCATTTTAATTTTTAACTCAAGTTTTTGTTTATTTATATGGAGACACTCTTTTTTTGTATGGTAAAGGAGTTTTATTTATTTTATGATACGAGAAATTTTGTATTAGAAAAGACAAGAACAGATACAAGGTATTTTAGGCACTACCCATGTATAACGTGCGCCCTTATTTTTCTCTCAAATATTTGGGCAAAACAGTGCACATGATGCACAGCAAAAATACAGTCAAGTGCCGGCGACCTTCGACTGTCCTCAGACCCGCTTTTGGGAAGACTGTTTACAGGTGAGTGATGCCTGTAAGAAGGTGTTCCAGTATCGCACCCCGACTCCGTTTGCAAGAGGTCCTGTGCAATGAGGAACAGAGGGTGTGGCACCGAGGCCAACGCAAGAGCGACTCAACCTTGGGGCTCACGCAGAACTGGGCTGTGCTCGCTGACGATCATTTCCTAAGGAAGTCAAAAAGCAGTGGGCGCCTGGATGCATTGCCAGGAAGGGATGAGAATGAAGGCTGTTTACCGCCCAGACACTGAAGTCCACGGAGAATCTGCAGCCCCGGTTTCCCAGTGTTCCTTTTCATGACAAAGTATGAATAAAGGAAGAGCAAAAAGTCTGGAATTGCTACATAATTTAGATTAAGGGAAGACAGCCTCCATAGAGAGCCACAGCTAGCTTCCCAGCTGGCTCGCCCAGGGGGTGTTCCAGTCCCCGGCCAAGCCCACTCCCCGCCCCCGCTCCCCTGCCTGGGACCCGGCCAGGGCTCTGCTCAGCCACCGGGGGTTCATCCTCTGGAGACCTGGAACCTTCTAAGTGAGCAGCTCCTCTTCCTCTGCTAATTAGACCTTTCAAAGGCAGGAACCTTCTGCATTTAGGTATTTACTAAATATTCAAAGCTGATGGTGATTTATATAGGTTTGTTTGCCAAGGTCATTTAAGCCTAATGAACTTGGGTTCAGTCCCAAGTCTAAGCAACCACTCGTGTTCAGTTTTGATGTGTTCAGCATGTGGGAAATGTGTTTCTCCCCTGACTGCAGTGGTTTGCTGAAATATTTTTGTTAATAACTTTTTAGCGATCTCCTGAGTACGGAGACTCTGAGAACCTGCCTTCCGATGCACAGACGGCCTGTACCTGAGTTTTATCCTCCACGGGGACCTTCTCATCCCTTTGTGTGTTACCTTTTCTCACGGCTTCCTTAGAATTTCCTCCTTTTCCTCTTTTCCATTTTATTCGTCACCAGTGGGTTTCTTTTTTCCCCACAAGACAAAGGCACTTTTCACACTAAGGACTGGGGTCCTCGGTCGCTGGCTGTCGATAAAGGTGGGAATGTGGTGGCTGGTGGCGACATCCGTGGTAACGGAATCCGTCATTCGAAGTAAAATTCTAAACATCAACCCAGTCCCGGAAAAAAGTGAAGCGCTTGATTTTCCTTAGTCTTTACTTTCTTCCATTAAAGATTCTCAGGATCCATTTCCCTGCACGGTCTTCCGTATACTCTCCCCACACAGCCCTCACCCGGAGCCGCAGCCCTCCCCACCGACTGGAATGGGGCAGCGACCAGCGCGGCCCTCTTCAATTCCACGGTTTCTTATCATTCGTTCAGACAGCGACCATGGCAATGAGTCTCAGCAGCTGCCTGTCCCGGTGGGGTACCACGGCCGTGCTCCCCCGATGCGTGATGACCCCACGGGGTCAGCGTGGTCGCGCCCCTCCTGCGGACCAGGAGACTGAAGGTCGGAGCGCGTGAGTCACCACCCAGGGCCCCTGCAGCGCGGCCGGGACTGGCCTCCTGCGCGTGCTCGTTAGAGCCCGGTCACTGCGCTGGGTGTGCGTCCTGTTCTCATTCAGCTGCACTGAGCTGCTCTTAGCCTCGCAGGAGGCAAGCAGGTCACCCGCCGGGACCCCTCGGCTCCCCCTCGGTGAATCAGAGCCTCGTTGAAGTTGCAGAGCTGGATGGTGCAGGCTCCGGGCGCCAACCCGAGGGGGCCGCCTACCTGAGGCACCCCTCTCCTCGTGACAGAGCCCCCTGACCTCCTCCTCCATGGGCTCTTCAGAAGTCTGAGAGCAGAGCTCTGAGCGCGAAACCAGAGCATCACCTCCCAGACTCCGCAAGCTCAGTCCACCGAGGCCTTCCGACTTCCCTTAAATTCCAACCTTTGACTGTTTCCGGCTTCCGATGGCTCCCTTGGTTCTTCATTCATTGAAAAGACAAAACAAAAAGCAGACCTGCGGAAAATTAGGATCCTCCAACCCCCAGGATGCCTTGGGGCCCGGACGCTCTCTACACTCCCGAGCTGCAGAACTCACTTTGCGGAGTGCCCACCACCACCGGCTGCCCAGCGGCGCTTTCCACGCACCAAGGAGGGGCTGCTCGCTGACTCGGCAGGTTAGCGGCCGAGGCTCCATGGTCCCGGATCAACTGCCACACCAAGCTCCCCAAACCACGGTGTCCAAGAGGTGAAAAGTTTTTATTCACACCCGTGTCTAGAGCTGCTGAGTCCATCTAAAGAACACATGACTTTCAGAAGACGGCCACCTGCATTGTGTACATTTGTAGTTACGTGCTTCCCTCCCTCTGTTTTAGGGGAAAGAAAAAGAAAAGAAGTTCTTGGAATATATGTGTTCTTAGAAAACAGCGAGAGGACGAGGGTCATTTAGAAGCTGTGGCAGGCGGGCGTGTTGCTTATGTGCCCCTGACGACGGGAAGGCCAGCGTGTGAAATGTGCATCAACAATGTTCAGGCTCTCATGTTCATTGACAGGAAACCCACCACGTCACCAAAGCCCAAGACAACATCTTCTTGAGACCGAAGATCAGAGAGAGAAGCCTCACCTGTCCTCTCCCTCACTCCCTGGCACTGCTGCCTCCTTCCCTCTCTGTCCACCTCCCGGAGAGTGAGTGTGTGCACTCTCTCTCCACGAAGCCCCGCCCTCCCCGCAGGTGAGGCCCCAGGCATGCTCACCTCTGCCCCAGGCCTCTCTGCCTCTCTGCCATCTTAGTGACTCAGGCTGCCGTAACGAACAGACACTTCTGGGGACTGCAAGTCCGAGACCAGGGTGCCTGTGTGGTCGGGGTCCGGGGAAAACTCTCTCCCTGACCTGCAGATGGCTGCCTTCTCGCTGGGCCCTCGTGTGGTAGAGACACCTTGGTGTCTCCTCCTCTTTTTCTGAGGGCGCCAGACCTATCAGGTCAGAGCCCCGCCCTGAAGACCTAATTTAACCTTAATCACCCCCTCTCTCCAGTACAGTCACATGGGGGTTAGGGCTTCAACACAGGAATTTGGGGGGCACAAAGTTCAGCCATAGTTCCCACCTAAAACAGCCTCCGTCCTTGAGACTTCTGTGAGTCAGCCCTCATGCTCCCCAAATTCCAGAAGACGGAGTCCAGCTTCCCGATGAGTCCCCTTGAAGACTCTCACCTGGCTCCAGGTGTGCACAGGCGAGCAGGGAGCACCTCCTCCCATCCCACACAGGAGTGGAGCCACTCAGCACAAGCACAGCGCCCCCCGAAGGGAGCCCAGCTCACCCTCCTGCACCCCGCCCCCCGGCTCAGCTGCCCATGGCGGGGGGGCAGGCAGAGTGCTGGGCATGGCCACTCGTCACCACCACTGTGTCCCTTGGGCCTGTGACTGCCATGCCGCTCTCTGCCAACTCACACCCTGAAGCAGAGGGGTGTCCCATTACTGTCCTGTGACCGTCACGAATATCTAAGCAGTAAAAGCACATTATAAGAGGAAATTTATGGTTTCATATCATTTTTGCTTTATTAAAGTAAATATTTATAGAAAACCCCTAAATGGCATTAAAACGGTGTGGGAAGTAGAGTTACAAGTGATTCATTTTCTGTTTGCTTCTTTGGATGTAGCAATTGGTTTTTGCAATGGACATATGTTTCCTTTATAACCACAGGAAAACACTGAAAATGTTGTTTTTCAAAATGTGAAGATAAAACGCAGAAAAGACTGCAATGCCATTAGGGTTATATTAGTCAAACTGCAGTAATTTCCTCTAGAAGGAAAATAATTCTCATGGGTTCAGGCTCTTACAGTTCACAGATTCTCCGTTACAATGTTTCTTAAACACGTGCAACACAAAGCTGGTGTAACGCCTTCTTCACCAGCAACTGGCCTTTACAGAGGACTTCCACAAAAGGCCTTAAAACAAATAAAATCCAAATCAATGCTATTCATTAGTTAGGACTGCGTCGTTTTGCTAAAATGCAGTCACTGGTTCTGGGTTTGATGGTAGAAACTGTGTCAGTGGCTTCACGCTTCCTTGTCGCTGCCTGGAATGTGTTTCATTGTTCGGTTTGATGGCCACCACTTGAATCACCTATATTGTCATTGCCGTCATTTGCCCTTATTATATTTGTATGTATTTGCCTAGTTACTTTTAACTGCCAATCCGTTATGTTGACAGCCCGATCATTTTTCAAGCGTGTTCCGAAATGCAATCATGAAAAATCGAAACGTGCCATTTAATAAAAGCTTCCCTGCGGCCCGTCTCCTGCTGCACTTGCTGCTAACCACCGGCTGCCGCTGCTGCGGTGTGAGGGGCCAGGCCCCACAGTCCCGGTGGGGGAGCCCAGCGTCCGGTCTCACTGTGCCCACCACACTCCCCTGTCCACATCCGCACACCATTCTTGTCCACGTCAAACGTGACTTCAGATTTGGTTGGGGCACGTGTGTGACCTGAGTATTAGGCATGTCTCTGCTCTCACAGTAAAAGGAGTCTCACTTTGCAACCCTAGGTCTGTCAGACTGTGTCAGAGTCCTTGCCTGTCAAACAGCTTAGGACAGGGACGTCTCTGCCTGTGACAAAGCTCCAGGCCAAGGAGAGGTTTGGGCTCGGTCATGGGCTAATGACTTCCGGTGGAGATGGCGGGTGGGGGGAGGATGCTGCCCTGTGACACTGGGCTTATTCTACGAGACCACGGGGCCAGGCATGAACGCAGACCTGGAAATAACATGGAAAAGTGGCTTTCCAGGTAATCCCAAGTAGGTCTAGGCTAATTGTTCAAAAGCATCATTAAAACGGAGAGTAAAAATGTGACATCCTCCCCCCGAACCAGCAGAGCACCGTGGCATTTCCGCAGAGGTCACGTGCTGCGCCCCCTCACCCAGGAACGGCCGCCCTCGGTGTTCCCCGGCTCCCGGCTCTGCCACCGCAGAGAGGGTTCCGTGTCTGCAGCGTCACGTCGACATTTCCCTCTTCTCACAAGGCATCCGTCACCTGGACCGAGGACCCCCCAGCTCCAAGGTGACATCATCTTGACCAGATGACGTCGGCAGTGAGCCTCCTTCCCAAGAGGCCCCATCCTTGGGCTCTTTGTGGACGTGAGTTTTGAAGTGACCCTTGTCTACCCAGGAAAAACGTCAATGACTATTTTTGAGCACCAGCTTAACACCTAAGAAACAATTTTACATCTATCAGTGTCCCAAATGCCACATTCCGAGGTGAGAGTTCAGAGAGGCAGACTCGTACTGCCTTAGCAAGAAGGTTGGCTCCATTTCAAGGCATTAAGGATTCATTAACTGCCCAAAGCTCTCATCTTACTCGTGGGTTGCCACTTTCAGGTTAAAGAGAAGAAATGTTCATTCCTCACTCAGCTGGAGTTTTCTGGGCACTGAGACCCATGATTTGCATAGATCTTTGGGCAAAGGGTTTTAACATTCATAACCTAAGGTCCCTGCTCTTAAACACCATGAATGTTTAACACTAATGCAAAGAGCCCCTGCCCAGCCTGGCTCTGCAGCCAGATGGCCCTTCCCCACCGCAGGGAAGCGATTTCCTCTACCCCGCCCACTTCTGGAACTTTTGCAAAGAGAGAACAGTAGCAGAGGCACTGGGTTTGGGGGCTGCTTTGCAAATGGAACCTCTCACAGCAAACTCTTGCCCTGGGAAGTCTAGGGTTTCCCCACAGGGCAGAAAAATAAGCCTTCCTAGTGCCAGACTGGCAAAGCCCTGGTTTCTTCTGCTCAAGAGTCGCAGTCCCCTTTGCCATGAGGAGGCTCTCAACATGGGCTGGCTAGGTTAGCTGACACTCTGAGAAGGGGTGGACAGGTCAACATGAACGTTTCCACTCGGGTGAACCTGGGTGACACCAGGCAGTGTTCCCGAGGTCTTTGTGGCGTCTGCCTTGCCCTGCAAACATCAGTCACTCACTCATTACAGAGTGTTTGCACTTGAAAATGTAAGTCATCTATTCCCTCCCTCGGCCGTGATGTCCCTGAGATCAAAAACCTGGTTTCATGCTCCAGTTACATTTTCCAGTTATAGTTTCTCTGAATCACATTAAAACAATATATGAAAAATATTCGTCTGGCTGCCACGTAAAATCCTCCCACGGATCCCGTGCAGGACGCTGCCACACTTGAGGGACGCGCTTGTCTCACTGCAGACCCGATGGTATCGCACTCCTGCAGCCAGCAGCGGCGGCGTGGACTCGACAAGGCAATGACACAGGCAGAGACAGAGGACAGGTGGAGCGGGTAAGGCGGCAGCCAAGCCGGTAGAAGCTGCGGGCCTGGCTTTGGTGCCAAGTGCACAGGGCGGGCACAGAACCTCTCCCCCTCAGACCCGCATTTTCTCACGCACACAGCAGAGTAACGTCCCCTAACCCCCTGCACTGCCGTGAGTACTGACGGTCACCCATTCACGGACATTCGTGGAACACCGCGGATGGGGTCCCAGGCCCTGCGCCTGGCTGCCAGCTCCAAGCGAAATCCCCATCCATGCACCCATCACGCATGCGCCATCAGCCCACTCTAAGCTGCTCACTCAGTAACCCTCCCCGGGCACATGTCCACCACAGCACCAGTGAGTTACTGTCCATCAGCGTCCTCATGTCCAACTTCCCAGTTAAACCGCTGCAGAACCCCTGGGCGTGTGCGGCCCCCACTCACAGTCAGAGGCTAATTTCAATGCAGGCTAACACCTGCTTGCTAGGAGCTCCCTATCGACTGCGGCGAAGAGACCTTAATCGACTACTTTGCCAAGTTCATGCACACTTGCAGCCAGGGGGGAGTCCAGGGAGCAGAGACGAGACAAAGGCCTGCCCTGGGTTAAGAGGCAACGGACACGGTGGGGGTAAAGCCTGAGGAATCATCCTGTTCATCAGCTGGTGTCCACGCTGAAACTGCAGCCCCCACAGGACCCCCGGCCCCTGCCCCGGGCTGGGCTTGCAGCGCTCCTGCGGTCCGAGAGCCCAACCCAGACTGTGGGTTCTTCGGAAAGCTGATCATTCGCCAAATCGCTCCATGCACATGGCCACCTGGCGTTCAGCTGAGTTTCTTTTCATTAATGTCTTTATTTCCACTTTTCCAATTACCGAACCCCTCCTCGGTGACTGTCTCTATGAAAGAGCGTCGGGACAGTGTGGCCCCATAGAGGACTAAGTCACGACGCTAATACTCCATCAGGGCGCTGCAGGTTGCGCAGCACCCGAGGGCGCGTTTCCATAAACAAAAACGGCGGCACAGCAGCCGCAGCCCAGGGAAGGCCACGGAAGTCGTTGGAGACGTTCCATCTTCGCTTATCTAACTGGGGCTGCAGGCCGATTAATCTCATAACACAATGGTGATTTAAAATATTTATTTTCACCGTGACATATTTATTCACCTTTACTTCAGAACAGCACTGTGCCTTCCCCTTTGACTGCTGTAATCGTGCAAATGTAAACATTTGAGATATGATTAGACGGCCTGATGACTTGGAAGTGTGTCGTGCTTTTAAAGTGCCCCCCCCTCTCACGAAGGCGCAGGAAATACGGAGCTCGTTAAAAATGGCTGCGTGCGTCCCAAGGGGAACCAATCCTATTTAATGACTCCAGAGTTGCCGCTGCTGAGCTGCATTCTCTGCCGTTAGCGGCAGAGCCAGGACGGGAAGCACAGATGCATCTCGGACATCAAAGGAAAAGCTCCTAGGGCGGCAGGGAAGGGACGATGAGGTCGCTTCCTTCGCGAAGACATGAGTGACATAAGCCAGGACAGGGAGGGCGGGCGGGAGGCCTCGCCTCGGCATGCCAGAACACGGCACTGACTTATAAAAATATCAAGTAAGCGTCCCTGAGATTAGCATCACGCGCTTGCACGCTTTCTTTCTCCTCGGGTGTGTTTCACTGCTTTACGAGAAGATGCAAGCGAACCAACTCTTTCAGGAAAACCTAAAAACCCAACACCAGCAACCTGTTTTCATTAAAGAAATGCTCGAAATAAGAGTTTTGGTGCAATACATTTTCCCAAAGAAATCTGACACTATGATACTTAGTTTTCCTAGCATTTTTTTTTAAAGTTTGCCATTTGACTGATACTGAAAAGCCAACAGACAAAAATTTGTCTCCCTTGGGTCACTGGCATGAAGAAAACTTGTAGAATGAAGCCTGAGAGCTCCAGGAAGCCCTGGCCCTTCCTCGCCATGTTCTCCTTCGTTCACCTATTCAGTCGGTGAACCAACATCTGAGAAAACGGGTCAGCCTTGCGGGTTCGGGGGCCGCCTTCAGAGCCGGTGGCTCCAGGCTGACACCGATGGAGCCGACTGCCTGGCAGAATGCACGAGCCCACGAGAAGACCAAGATCCTCCACGGCAAGAAAGGTCAGTGGCTGCCAGGAAGAGAGAGACATTTTGGAAATATTAATAAAAGCATGCAGAAGAATAGGAACTGCAGCTCGCCAGGCCGACACACTCCGGCACACAGCATCACAACAGCGCAGTGAGTGACTGGCGTGCGGAGCGATTCCGACTCAGAAAAACAAGGTCAAATTACGTTTGTGTCTCTAGGTTCTGTTCAACCTGTTCTTTTTCAAAGTCTCTTGGAAGACTATAATGTTTAAAGTTTTGTTCATAGCAATTGGGTTCAATTATCTGGTAATATTTTGTGGGTGAAGTAATACATTCTCCAGGATGGCAGACAGCCGTGGTACCGCTGACGTTCACCCCAGGAAGTCCACACGGGCAGCGGCCCACCCCTCGAGGGTGGGCATGGACCGGGTACGATCACAAAGAGTGGCTGAGTGCCCACCACGTGGAGGGTGATGAGAAGTTCCTTGCAACAAGGGGAGTGACCTTTCCTAGTCCCCAAAAGCAGCTCCAAGGGGAGCATTTCCTGCACAACTTTAGAGGAGCTCTTTGGGGAGAAGGCTTGATTAGAAATCCCACCAAAGCCTCAGGGAAGGAGCAAGGGGCCCTTCCCTCAAGGAAAACGGAGCAAATCAAGAGCAGAAATCCACCACAAAGATCGTATGAAGCAATTTTCTAGAATATTCTGCCCCCCTCTTGAAGGATCTCCCATGAGGGCCACACTTGAGCCCAGTGACCTTCCAAGCAAAGATGAGGGGGGCATCTCTGTTGTATAAAGAGCAGGGCAAAGGGGAGGGTGAGCCCGTGCCACCCTGTCCCCAGCAATGAGGATGGTGAAGACCCCGGGGTCCTCGCCCTACAGGGCGGAGGGCCAGGGACAGTGCCGGAGGCTTGGCTGCCAGGGCCATGTGGCAGGCATGACGACTCAACAGCCCGTGGGATTCACCACCTGCAGGTGGTAGAAAGGACCGTTGTGGGACAGGACAGTGCTCCGAAAGTCATCTCCAGCGTGTCCGCAGCCCCTCACGTCCTCACATGTACTGAGTAGTCCTCGAAGCTCTGTCTAAAGCTCTGACTCACTTTTGAGAAGATAAAAGCCATCAAAAGCCAGGGACTTAAAACACCTTTGAAGAGTCACCTTTAGCAGGTGGCCTTGGGGATGTTTTGAAGCCCTCTGTCACTCACTAATTTCAGAGGGAAGGCCAGGCACCGGCGCTGAGCTGCCCGGGGTTCAGTGGAGGCAGTGCCCAGGGACGGAGGGCGCGCGGCCTCGCCCGAGAGTCTGGGAAGGGGGGTCGGAGGGAATACGCTGAGCCTCAAGCAGAGCCGTGGTCTGCAGTGAGGACACGCCCTCCCGGGCCCCCCACGGTTTCTTTCCCCCGGGGCTTGTACTCTTAGCTCCGGGCACCCGAGCATGCGCACAAACACAAAGACCGCCGCCCAGTCCCAGAGAAACGCTGTGACAGTGTCAGGGCCCCTGGAGGCCGAGACGTGGAGAGACAGGCCTGGGCAGTGCTTGTCCAGCACTTTCCAAGGACGAGGGACCTTCAATTCGGTGGCACAAATATCCTGGCTGCTGCCATGATGCGCTCTAGTGTGGTGGTGGTGGTGGGGGGGGCGGGGTCGCAGCCCTCGTACCCACCCCGCCTGTCCCTGGATCTGTGCTTACCTCTGCACTGTGCTGTTGCCCGTTCGCTTCCCAGGTCCCTAGTTCTGAGAAGTGGGTCCTAGCTGGCAGCCTCTGAAAAGGAGCCATCGCCTATGAAAAATTAGCGGATCGCCTTTTTGGTTTATTTCATTCATTCACACCATCATATTTATTATGCTTTTCTATGTGCCAAGCACGGCCACAACTGGACAGCAAGCAGATTTGAACTGGGCATGACCCTAGCCCTCACAGAGGCTCTGTTACACTCTGCATCCTGGCGACGTTTGGAAACCCTGCGGCACTGCCGCCGAGTGGCTAGAAGGAGAAAGAGAAAGGCCACCTAACCCATCTGTGGGCGTTCAGGGGTCCTAGCTGTGAACCTGAGAAGGACAGCACCGCTGAATAAGGGCTCCCGGTGGCTCACTGGGCTCCCATTTATAGAGACCAGAGCCTTGTGGCCATTTCTGTGCAGGGGCTGCTTCCGCAAACCGCCCTCCATGGAGCAGCTGCCCTGAGCTGCATCCCACCCTCGTAGAGGAGCCCCTGGGATCTTATTTTAACCAACAGGACTGAGGCTTTCCCCATCTAATCAGAGCTGCTCAGCTATATTCCCCATCGGCTTCTTCACCGACCAATCAGGACAGTGCCTTTGGACCAATCAAACTGCGAGGATTTGAATTCCTTATTTGCATGAAGATGACCAATCGGGAACCAGGGGCGGGGACTTCTGTCTGTATAAGCCCGCTCTCTGCTGGGTGTCAGGGTGCGCTTTCCTTTTCTGCTTCATCCTGAAGTTGGCTTCTCCCTGCTGAGCTGAAACGCCAAAAATGTCTTCCCAGAGCAGAGCAGTCTACTAGAGACAGGCCTGGCCCCAGCGCTGCCCCACAGGCTGCTGTCGCGCTGTTGAGCTATTTGCACTGAATAAAGTTTTCTCCTTCACCGCACACCTGCACCCCAACCTGGGAATTCCTGTAGGCAGGCATTGGATTGGCACCGACTCTCTGGATTGACAAAGGGAAGGCTGGGTTCCCGCAGAAGGTTTTGTCGGAGCTGAGTCTGTTACTCAACCCCTCCCTTAGTCTGTAAACATAACAGAAAGGCAGAGGAGAGCCGCACAAGCGTGGAGGTCTGTCATAGAGCGTGGTATGTTTGAGAAACCTCAGGAATTTTGGCGTGGGATTGGAAGTCACAAGTGGTGAGAAGTGCGTGTAGAAAGTGACACGGGAGCCAGAAGTCTGCGTGCAAGGACTTCTCAATAAAGGCTCGTGGGCTCCGTGGAGGGGCGGAGGGCAGCCGGCCAGGGCGGGGAACTGACATGAGGCCGTGGGGAGACCCAAAGGCTAGACCTGCCCGTTTACGAAAGAGAAGGCTCGATGTCACAAACGGCGATTTCCCCCAAAGTCAGTCCAACGCAATTCTAATCCGAGTCCCGATGGGCTCTTCTTGGTGAACGCTAGACACTGATTCTAGACATCTGTTTTGATGAAGAACTGAGAGAGGCGGTTTGAGGACTGAATTGCATCTCCCTTGTAATTCCTGTGTTCAGCCCTAACGGCCAGCACCTCAGAACGTGGCCCTAGGTGGAGGCAGGGACTTCACAGAAGTAATCGGGTGGAAATGAGGTCACTGCGGTGGGTCTTAATTCGGCGGGACTGGTGTCCTCAGAAGAAGAGGAAGAGGAAGTTTTGACACAGACATGTGAGGGAAAACAGTGGGAAAATACAGGCATAAGACAGCGGTCTACAGACCAAGGAGAGAGATCTGGAATCTTCCCTACAGGCCTCAGGGGAAACCAGCCCTGCGACACCTTGGTTTTGGACTTCTGGGCTCCAGACTGTGAGAGTAAATCCCTTGTGTAAGTGCGCCCACGCTGGGGTGCTTTGTTACAGAGACACTGAGGCAGCTAGTGCGCGGATGCTGTCCAGTGGGTGGTAAAATGCGTTATAAAGCCATGTGATTTCAATAGCATTGTGTCGGGACCCAGGCAGACAGGCCAACCAGCGCAACAGAACAGAACATCCAGATTCATTAAAAAAACAAAAGTTTAAATCAGACGATAATACCCAGCTGACAGGTGGCTCTGCAGGCACTGCAGGGGGCACTGGGGGTAGGCACCCTGGTAGTACAGGCAAAACTGAAGACGTACTTACCTATAAGTCCTCCATTCCCCCACTGGCCAGAAATCCTAGAAAACTGCTCATGTGCACAGAGGCATTGCTGTCTTAAATCCTTTGGGGTGGTTCTTTCAGCAGACTCGGGGCGTAGGGGGTGGGTCCTTAAACGCACCTACCGGTCAGTAACCAGCTGAATCCTTGAGACGGATGCTCTGCACCCTCCCAGGTTTGCTCTGCACGGCCCACCCCTCCCTGGCATCCTGCCCCGGGAGCTCTCTGCTCTGTCTTCTCACCCGGGGGGCCACCGGGCTTTGCTGGGGGCCCGCCCTGTAACCATAGTCTGGAGATCCTCAGACTTACTAGCACACGGGACCACTGCCATCCATTCTCTGATATCCAGTGCCTTGAAAATCCTCATTTCCTGTATTTGGCCAGCCTTTTGGGCGTTCCAGGCCAGAGGGTATGTCCGGCCTGTATTATGCCACCCGGGGCAGTTAGAGAAATCGTCTGATGGAATGGAATCTTGCCTTTTGAAGAAATGAACTAGAATCACAATTAGACTTATATACATTAACGTCATCCTGAAACCTAATATTGAGTGAAAAAAAATCAAATTTGAAGAATTATATATTCTGTCTGAAATCATTTCCATAGTTTGAAAATAGACCAAGTTGTCCTGTTTCTGGATTTTGTGAACAAAAGGCAGAACATGCGGGTAGGAAACACCTACATCAACCAAAGTCTTTGGTGCCTAGGTGAGGAGAGAGCGGAGGACAGGACCAGGAATGAGAGAAAGGGCTTGACCTTTACCTGTGCTGTCTTACTTTGAAAAATGAGAATATAAAACCAACATGCAAACATGTAGCATATTAGCATTGCTTAAATCTGATGGTCAGCTGGAAAGATATTGGTTAATGAGGTATATTTTTTCTGTCTTCAGATTATTTCATAACTGAAGATACCTCTGGCTTAGGTTTTGGAAGCTCCTGCTGTCGGGACTGGACGTTCTGGTGGCCTTTGGGGCCCGCTGTTCTTTGCTCACATTTGGGTTATTGCAAGGTTCACAGAGGCGGCTCCCTGGGGGAAGGAGACCCTCTTGGCAGAAGGAAACGGAGCAACACACAGTTCTGCGGGGTTATCCGAGATGTGTTTCAGAGTCTCAGCAGGCTACTAAACGTGCACGTCTGCAAAGTGCTTTCTTAGGGAAAATGGCTTCGGTAAATATTCATTGAGTCTAAACCACGCACATAAATTATTATTCATTCTCTTGCTTTTAAGGAGATGACTGTATGCACATGTGTGGATGTGTGCTCACATGTGTGTCCTGTCCATGTGTAAGTGTGGGTGGATGTGTCTGCCCATGTGTGTGCTCCTGTGTGCCTTGTCCATGTGTGCACATGTATGGGTGTGGGGGTATGAGTGCATGTGTTCATGTGTGCTCATGTGTGAGTGTGTGTGTGTACTGTGTGCCCATGTGTCATGTGTGTGTGCTTTGGGGCATGCGTGTGTGCATATGTGTGAGTGTGTGTGCCCATGTGAGTGTGAACGTGTGTATGAGTGTGCCACATCTTTCTGGCTCAGAGGCAACAGGAAGAGAGAATCTCAGAGATGTGGGAGGATTTGCAGGCTCATCATCAGGGCTGTGAAAAGGAATAGAATTGGCTTGACATCTGTGATGCAATTACTGAACATTAATTAATACCCTCACACACGTACTGACATTAGGACAATCTCATGATTATCATGTTGGGGCGGGGCTAGGCCGCAGTCCTGTGAGTAAGCAGGAGATTTCCCTCGAGAGCGTGGGGAGCCCACGGTCAGACACAGCGGGATGAGGCAGGTGCAGGACGAGGCAGGTGCGGGCCCAGCGGCGAGGCCAGCACTATTCCCGTGGGGGGGCTCCCGACAGTCTGGCCTGAACTTGGACGCACAGAGAGCCCAGCCAGAGGGCTCTGAATGTAGCGATATTGCTGGCAACTCTAAGCTTGCCTTGTAGTAATATCTTCCCTCCCGATGTTCCCCAGAGTCCCGTCAGTCCTTATCAAGGTGGCCGTGCTTGGGGAGTTGAGGACAAGGGCCTGCACAGTGGAAGGGGCCCTGGAAGAGGCTCGGCCGGGGCCACAGGGCCGCAGGGTCTCAGTGTCAGGAGGCGAGGGCGCAGCGGTGGCCCAGCACGTGACAAGGAGTTCACATGGAAGATGGCGGGACCCTTTGCTGAGCCCAGGAGGCAGCTCCCTCGCACCTGTCCATGGGACTTGGAGATAATTGGAGGAGACCCCTTTCCAGTAAGTGATCTGTTAGGGACCTCATGTGACGGTAACATCTCGTGATTGGCTGAAAGTGTGAAATGGGATTTTATTTTGTGGTCATGGAGTGCCGAGGGCCAGACACCTGGGTAGCACTATCAGAAGGCAGTATCAACCTCAGTTGGAAAGTGCCGGTGCTCTCTCTCATTGCTGCACAACAGGAAGTCACGACCTCTTTCTTGCCAAACTTAGCAGATGCCCACCGCCTGGTGTGAGCAGGGTTGGGGGGCTCAGCTCTCACTCCCGCAAGAACGGTGACTGGTGATGGGCAGCGATGCGATCTTCCAGACTGCCCCAGGTCCACTTCGAATTTGACGGCCAAGGAACACGGGCGCTTTCATGTTAGTGGCAAATCACCTGGGCCAGGGCTCACAGCTGCTCCGCTGTGAGGGAAATCGGGCGAAGGACATCAAGGAAGAAGGGGAGAGAGGAAATAAATGAAGGCGGAAGGGAGAAGGAGGCGAGGGGGCCCAGAGGGGCTGGAGAGCAAACAGTGAACTTGCTTCTCAGCCAAGGTGCCGTCAGGAAAACAGAAACCTCCCTAGATGTTTCAAACAGAGGACATAGAACACAGGCTACCGCTCACACAGGAACCAGGCCAGCTGAGCAGGTACCCGGGAGGGCGGGCCACATGGAGATTAGCCAGGGGGCGCTGCAGCCATCCCCGGAGCGGGGATCCCGGGAGGAGCAGCCTCGGGCAGCCCCGGATCCGGCCACTGCTGGAAACCGCAGCTGTGAGGGGGACATCCGGCCAGAGCCCGGCCTGTGGGAAGGTGCAGGTACCTGAGACTCCCTGTCCTCCTGCCCCCCAAGCTGGTGCAGGATCTGGAGGGCAAGGGGACTGGGGGGAAGGCACCCTGTGAGGTTGGGCAGAGCTGAAGAAGGGCAGGGAATGGTTCTAGATGTGTAGTTCCTGAATTCAATACAGGTGCCCCATTAAATTTGAATTACAGATAAACAACGAATAGTGTTTCAGTGTGACTGCGGCTCGTGCAATATTTGGTGCATAGTTATGCAAAAGGATATTCATTGCTTATCTGAAATTCAAATTTGCTGGGCATCCTGTGAATTGGCAGCCCGGAGCTGAGAGCAGACTCGGAAAATAGCAGGGCGAACACCAGGCGGGCACCAGCCTGCTCCTGGGCTGCCGGGGGGGACCCACACAGGAAGGGACTGTGCAGAAGACCACAGCCTCCAGGCACGAAAAAGTGAGAGTTAAGGCAGGAGGGAGCTAAGGAGTTAAAACATCAGAATCTTTGGAATACTTTACCAGATAGGCCAAGAGAAATGATCCCCACGGACGCTGGAAAGGAAGCCCGAGCTGGGCCTGGGGGGTGCACTCAAGAATTCCTGATAATGAGTCATGTCCCTGATTGAAGTCTGAAACCAATTAGAGCTAAAAATGTGTTCGGCCTCGAATTGTAACCAGTGCGAAGTGACGCAAGGCGCCGTTCTGAAGGGTGAGGAAGAGCAACCTTTGACAGGGACCTCTCCACTCTCCGCCCGTGGGGAGTGTGGGAAGCGGCCGCCGGAGCGGGAGGCCACTGGAGAAAACACCGCCCTCCCTGGGTCCAGGAGAGTCTGCGAGTTTGGGGAAGGGCTGCCTGCTGCCCTCTGTCCTCGAAGAGGAAATGGTGTGGAGACGTGTGCTCGCTTTGGGGTGCCGGATCACCTGTGCATCTGCCAGCGTGTGCCCACGTGTGTGCACACTCACGCACTCACAGGAGGCAGGGGAGGTGACTCGGGAATGGCTCACACTGTGGGCCCAGGCTGGACACCTGGCGCACCTCCCTCCCGCTGCAGTGGGGAGATGACAATTCCCAGGCCTCTCCTAACCGAGGACGGCGCCCCCCACACAGCCGTGACGGAGGGTCGATTCTTCCGGGAAGCCCCGGGGCGGGGCTGTGACGAGGACAGCGTGAGTGTTTGGAAGCGAGCGATTTCACCGTGGAAGCGGTGCCTCCACACAGTCCATCGAAATGACTTCCGCTCACGAACACAGAAGTGAAAAGGAGCCGGGCCGGGACGCAGGTGCGGCGAACTCTTCCAGGGAGCTATCGGGTCTGGTCGACAGCCTCCTCACCTGCCCCGATTTCTGCAGGAACGTTACGATTTTACAAAAACTTGAATGACCAGGAAGCAACACCACGTTTATTCAAACGGGCCCACGGCGGAATCCTGGCCTCGGAATCAAAGGCTCAAAACCACTGGGGCCCACAGCGGTCTTCCTCCTACGGAAGGAGGGACTTCTCTAAGCAGGTCTTCCGTCCGTGAGCAGAGGGGGTAGCAAGTCTTCAGGGGAGAAGAGGCGGTGCCCAGAAGGGGTGGGGTCTCTGCGGCAGCAGTTCGGGACCAAGGGCGTAAGGAATTGGAACTGGTAGCTTCAGGTGCTCTTCTCTAACTCCGGCCTCTGTTGGCAAAGTGACCCCCCCCCCGGGCCAGCACATCCACCCAGCCCCCTCCCGAGGCTCCTCCCTGTAGTGACCCACACAAGCACCGCGCTGCTGCGGCTTCAGAAACACAGCGCAGGCGGTTCCGAGTCCCCGTGTCTGGAGTGGCAGCACCTCGCCAAAGGTGGCCACTGAGTCCTCGGATTGAGGTCGCCCATGCGACGGAGACATGGGACTTTTAGATTTTATTTTTAGTTGATTTTTAGTTAAAATGATACTCAATTCCATTATTAGAAAGCTTTGAAGTATTTTGGAACCACGTGGGTTTGCGGAGCCACCACAACTGTCAACTTCACGCGATGTAAATACAGACCCGGTATCTGTCATGAAAATCGAGCATCGGCCTTGAGATGTAGCGTGCATGTGAAATGCACACAAGATTTCAGATGTGGTATAAAACCGGGAAAATACCTCCTTAATACGTTTATGTGGATCACGTGAACTCATGGCCGTTTGTCGGTTAAAGAAGATAGTACCTCAATTACTTTCAGTTGTCCCGTGTGTTCCTTTTTTTTCTCCTGGCTACAGACAACCTCACACCTGCTTGCGGCTCAGAGCGCGTCTCCACCGGCCAGCACCGCCCGAGTCCCCGCAGCTCCGTGCGCGCTCTCGGTCTCCCACACTCGGCCGCGCAGGGATCCGCCCTCCCCGCTAAGCCCCTCCGCGTCCATGAGCCACAGCAGCTGGGCACGGTCGCGCAGGGACAGCGACCCAGGGCTCCGGATGGCCCCAGTGATCTCAGGACAGATACGAAGCAGAAGAGTTGGGTTTTCTCCCCGCCTTCCTGTTTTCTTCACCTGCAGGGTCTTCAGAAACACGGAGTGAGAAGTGGAGGCGTTCTGAGCATCGCGAAGCGCCGTGATTGCACGAGACGGCCGCTGGTCCCTGAGAAACATTGGGTCGACTGAGAGAGTTCTCCTTGAACAGCCTGAAGGGCCAGAGCACCGTTTGACCTCTGAACCCTTTACCTGAAGACGCCCAGGCCCAGCACCCGCCGTTTGTGCTCTGTAAGGGTTGCGGACACCGCTGGTGGAGCCCGGGGACCATCCGTGTGTGGACAGCTGAAGGGAACGTGGGGACAAGAGAATGGAGAGGGGAAAAGGAGGCAGAAGGGACCCAGGTGACGGTCGGGCCCAGACCGCATCGGTGGGCCGCATGGGCAACGATTCTCACGCTGTGGGTCACCTTCCAGAGCGTGGGCGTTGGGGATGGCGCTTTCTTCCTGGAGATGGACGCTGCGGCTACAGCCCAGAGAGTTCCTTAATCACCTCTGACGCTGGCCCCTGACGCAGGGATGCAACGGAGGCTCCCCAGGCTCGGCCAGGACTCAGCCGCCCGGCAACGCCAGGCAAGGTCGGAGAACGACGCCGGCCGGGCGCTCTCCTCGCCCGGTTTGTGCAGCTTGGCCTCATCACCAACCATCCCTTTCGCTTTTCCAGAAATAGTGAGAGCGCCTGGAGTCGGGAAAATTCACGGGCCACATAGCATGCAACACACTGTCCAAGGAGGCCAGGCCTCTCACTGAGCCGCACGGTGGCCAGTCGTTCGGCAACAAAACCGTGAGGGAGCCGAGGGTTCTGAGTCCGGGAGCCTGAGCGCAGAGCGGCAGTCCTGGAGTGGGGCCGGGTGCAAGAACAGAAACTTGCTTCAGGCCAAGTGCCCATCCACCGTCAAAGGAAGGGGCTTAAAACCCTGGGGAAGAAATCATTTGTTTTCTAAACACCCAGATAGCTGGCAAGGAGATCATTTTATAACCCCAAAGAGCAGTTAACGGATTAGGATTAGGATCAGGATTAGGATCTTTGTTTATAGACGCTCAGGTGTCATGTGACCAGAGAGGAATTTGGTCCCAGGAGTTGGGTTCCCAGGGGTCTGTCTGATACCTGGGTGTTAGGGGTCCACAGACACCCCGCTTGGCTGACCGGCGGGGAAAGCCGAATGCCTCTGAGCTGAGCCCTGGAGTGGAACCTGGGGAGCCTGCGTGCCTTCTGGCCGCAGCCCGCAGAGGAGGGGCTGCTGGAGATTCGGTGAGCAGAATAGTGCCAGCTGGAGCCCTGGCTGGAGGCGGGGTCCTGGCCCCCATAGAGGGCCCGGCAGGGCTGTCAGCTCAGCTGGGGGTCTTGTCAAACCTGTGAGGGCTCACGGCCCTGCCCGTCTGTGGCCTAGAGGACAGCAGGCACCAGCCAGTCCCCCGTTGGGGTGATGTGCATGGGGTTCTTTTGTCAACGTGACTGAGGGGACAAACCCCCTCCAGTGCCCGGTTGCTGAGTCTGCCGCCCCGTGGAGGACAAGCAGGTGTCGGGACAGCAATGGGAGTCCGACCGCCTTGCTGCCGTTCTCAAGAAAACTGCCAGGGGTGTCCAAACTTTGGCGTCTTTGGGCCAACCTGGAAGAAGCGTTGTCTTGGGCCACACAGTAAATACATTGCGACAAATAATCACAGAAAGAAAAAAAAAAACCAATCTCATAACGTTTTAAGTCAATTTATGATTTTGTGTTGGGCCTCGTTTGCAGCCGTCCTGGGCTGCGTGTGGCCCCCCGGGCTGCAGGTTGGACACCCCTGCTTTAAAAGTGCCTGCTAAAGCATATTTATTTAAAAAAATAAATAAAAATCAAAAACCACCTATGACCCACTGTGCAGAGATAGCCACCGGTAAAAGTTTTATGAAACATGGTGTAGTTTAAAGTCACTGGCTCCAGCCTGCTCTTCCATCCCAGGTCTTTATTTTACGCCCTCAGGTCCTTTCCAATGTCATCTATTTAACAGATGCAGAAGGCTCACGTTCAAATCCATCTCTCCACTATTTGGCGTCGAAGCCGCCTTCATATTGCGTTGTGTGTATTCACACCAAGATACATATGTCTTGATTTCAGCAGATTTCCCTGCCAGAAGAACTCCTTTCCTGTCGGTCTCCGTGCTTCTGCCCCCCCCCCTCAGACGACTGGGTGACCGTGTGCTTCTCTAGCTCTGCCTGACTGTCCACTAAACATTTTCACGGAGGTCACCTGTCCTGTGAGTGGCCCTGGCAATGACTGAGTGGGGCAGGCCTGTCCTCGGAGACGGGGGCTGAGCCCTTTGACCAGTCCCCCAGTCTGGTTGCGATCGAGTGGCCCACGTGGACAGTCCTGGGGACAAAGCACATGGACGGCGGCCTCACGGGGCTGGTTGGGACGGGCCGGCTGGACCCTGAAAGGCTTGTCCCCTGCAAGGCTTGTCCCCTTGGTGAAAGGCAGGCAGAATTCAGGGAGGATATTTCAGACAGCACCTGAAACTCATATCTTCCTTCTACACATACTCACTAACATGTGACAACCACAGGCTCATGGGAGGAAAAATTCCATGACAATTTGCCATTAGTGTGACTTTCTACAAGGACACAAAACACCGTGCTCTGCCCGCCCCCCCCGCCCAGAGGCCTGGTTCCCGACCTGCAGAAGAGCCCACGGTGCCCGGCCCCATCTTGGGCCCTCAGCCTGCCCCGTGCCCGAAGACCCCCTCACTCTGGTGACAGGGGTGCGGGGGACTGTGGCAAGAACGGACGGTGGTGCGCAAAACAAGCAAGATATGCAAGTGTGCAGAAGGAGAATCATTTCTGCACGACAGCCAACTCCTCCGTGTCTCTAGAATTTCCGGGTTGGGACAAAACCATAACATCTGCTCCCAAAGGCTGCCCTGCCCGACTCCCGGCTTTGCCCCTCTCCAGCATCAGGTGGGGAGAGCGTCCATCCACCCAGGACCCACTGCCGCCGGGCAGCGTGTCGCCCGTGTCTCGCCTCTCCCCGTGTCGGGCGCTCACTGTGAAGACCGAGCTCTTCTCTCCCGGAGTTCGGAGGCTGAGCCCCTGTTCTGGGCTGGATGTTGGGGCTACGCGGGGCTGGGTTGTCCGGGTCAAGCTGGAAATACTGGAAAAGGAGAAAAGAAAAGAATACCCGGGAAAGTCTCAGATTTCCTTTGTTCATATAACTGTTTTGTAAATTGCCAGTTAAGAAGATTAAATTCCGGTGTGTCTTCGTTGGCCCAGAATCCTTTTGCAGGGAGCGCCCCCTTGAGGCTCATCTTGGGCATTTTCCCAAGAACACAAAGCACAGGTGCCCAGGCTTCTGCCACAGAGGCCCGCCTCCCCCAACGCAACCACACCTGGACAGGTGTGCCTCGCCTTCCCACCTGAGGGTTCAGACCCTCCTCAGACCTGCCCCTGCAAGCTTGTCCCTCTTTATCAAATCAAGACTGAATGTCCCTTTGCTGGCTGCAACCCTGGGTCGCGGCTGTGCCCCAGGTCTCTTCATTTTCTGAGATTGACACCACACCTGAGACAGTTGCCTTACACAATGCCCAACCCCCTCCCCACCACATGCTTATTCTGACTCGAAACTGCTGCCCTCCATGCAATTCCCTATCTGTTCCCCTCCCCTCCCCGGCTACCAATCCACCCCGCGCTCTCAGACCGTCCTGCGGGCTGGGGGTGACTCAGCAAAGGTCACTGCCAGACATAGATCCGGGAGGCTGGCATGGCTGCACATCGGACACCGAAGGTCCGTCATGATGCTGCGGGAGAAGACCTCAAGCAGACAGGCAGTGCTGTGGTCAGAGCAGGTGAAGGGGGAGGAGGGGGAGGGAGAGACACGGGGGCCACCATCGCCTAGGCACAGATGGCAGTAGGCTTGTCTTAGCTGACCCATCCCCACAGCAACCCTTTGGGGTGGCAATTATTTCCCCATTTTACAGATGAGGAAACTGAGGATCAGGAGGTTAAAGTTTTGCTTATCTTGAACGTCCCTAGACACTGTCAGCCTGTTAAATGAGGTCACCTTGTCAGAGATGCTCAAATTCTACCAACTTGTAATTTCCCTCAGATAAAAGCAGCACCCAGGATGCCCAAGGAGGCCCCTTGGTTCTATCTGGGTGACTCACCTGGCCCTCCTCATTGACATCTCTGCTGCTGGCGTGCTCCAGGAGAACATTCTAGACAAACTCCCGAGGACCTGGGTGTGCCAGGCTCCTTCTTTGGTCAGTGGAAATCAGGCTCTTTCACAGGATTGCGAGGAAAGCCCTCCAAGAACCTACGCATGGGAGACTGTGGTGTGGCAAGATGGTTTATTCAGGGGAAACCTGCCCCTGGGTCTCCAGTGGCCCCTCTCCCTCCATCCCGCCACAGAAAAAGCCCACCCGTGTCCTCAGCAGAGCCGAGACCAAAGCCAGAGTCTAGAGTTTCTGCTTCATGCGATAGCTCTGTCCTTCGGAGTCTGCACCAGCTGCTGTGGGCCCTGGTGGCTGTGAGATCCACATGGTCACATGTTCCTGGGTGAGCGAGAACACGTGAGTGCACGGGGTAAGTGCGTTACCAGGTGCAGGGGGTGGGGGGTATGGGGGAGAGAGAAAGAGTGCTTCCTTGTTCCCCTGGGATTATATTAGCTTGAGCTTGGGAAGGACCAAGTGCTTTTTCTAAAGAACCAATCCACTTCCTACACTTTTGCGGGCTCATGATGGGTCCACCCCCTACTTAGACCGACAGGCCTCGTGTCAAGCCCCTCCTCCTTTACCCCCTCAACAATCAAGTTTGGAAGGGTGGACAGTGCTCCGGGGAGACTTCCTGTGTCCGTGGGTCAAGCCCCCTCGGCAGCGCCCCCTGGAGCGTGTGAGTGAGTCTGCAAGTGCTGCAGCTTCCCAGCCAAGTACGCGGGCTCGGGTCCCCAGCTTATTAAGTTCGATGTTGAATTCCCTTTGCTCCCTTTCTTATTAATGATTAGCTAACTACCCACAGTAACACTTCAGCCTGCGCCATGCTGCAGCCAGGCCATGCTCCTGCCACACTGGACAACGCGTCCTGTCCTCCACTGGACAGCATACCTGGTGACCCGGGTCTCACCTGAAGACGGCTCGGCCGCGGTCCGCCCAGAGCCGCTGGACACCTGGAGCACAGACACACCTTCCTCTCCACTCCCCGTTGGTGTTTCACTGGCGCTGCAGCGAATGCCACAAATGTAGCCGTTCCGTCGGCGCAGACTTCCAGTCCGACGCTCTGTAGTCCGAAACTCAGGGCCAGTCTCACCGGAGGAAGGCTGTCAGCTGCCTGCACTCCTTCCGGGAGGGTCTCGGAGGGAATTCATTTCCTGCTCGTTCAGGTCGCAGACTGAGCTCAGTGCCTTGTGGTTGTAGCGCCAGGGCCAACACCCGCTTTTCTCGTGGGGGCTGCTCCCATTTTCTGGAGAACGAGTGGGGTTAACGAGACGTGCACATGAAGGACTGTGAACTCTGACTTCAGCCTGCGAACTCTGACTTCAGCCTGCGGAGCCCTCTGTCTCTTGGTCCTCAGAATCATCATGCAGATCCAGCTCTCTCGGGCGACAGAGAGCCTGTCCCGCGGGTCACTCGTTTACGGGAAGCGGACATCCTGCCTTTCCGGTCTGTCACTCTGTCTCCCCGCCATTGTCCCGATGCCCTGCCATGCCTCTGTTCACCTCCCGAGGTTCCTTCCCGCTGGGAGATCTGCCCCCCAGGCAGCCGCCCACTCGTCATGGGAACGTAGGCGCTGAGCGTAGGCTGCTGGAGGGGTGCCCACCCCAGAGCGGTCGGTTCCCCTGGGAACTGGGGATGTTCAGAGTCAGAGTTCATGCAGCCAGAGGGTGCGATGGCTGGGGGATCGGCGCTAGAGTGAAGACGGCGGCAAAACAGTGGCGTCAGCGGGGCCCTGATTGCGACCTTTCTCGCTTGGGACCACTGGTGGGCGGGGCCTGAGGAGGATCACTGCTGGGCGGGACCTGAGGAGGATCACTGGTGGGGCGGGGCCTGAGGAGGACAACTGGTGGGCGGGGCCAAGTTCTGCTGATCCTTACCGGGTGAGCCAGCTGATAAGGGGATACATGTGGGAAGAAGGGCAGAGGGGAGTGCTTCGTTTGACTTCCCACTGTTCTTTGGGTTGATGGGATGGAAAATCCTGATGTTAAGCTTCCAGAAGAAGTTTAAAGCTCTGAACCTGAGCTGATATACTGCCCGCGGCCCGTGCTCACAGACAACGGCACGTGTGCGTCTCAGCAATGCCCCCTTTGCCTCGCTCGGCCCTCCCACCTCCACGGGAGGCCAGCCCTGTGCCCCGTCCACTTAAAGCACCACCACCCCACGCCTGGCCTCTGGTGCTGGCCCACAGAAGAGCGAGAGACGTGATAAATAGCAGAGCCGTGCAGGGTTTGGTTTCCATGCCTAATAGCTGCCTCTGGAGACTCTGCTAAATGTCTTTTATTCCTCTGTTCATAAATTCTTATGATAACAGCTTTATTTGGGACTTAAACCAGATTCCCATCGTTCACGGAGTCACACGTTCTGGGTGTGCGAGGGCCTCCCGCGTTGAGTCACAGAGCTTGGACGCTCTGGTTAACCCTTTCCGGCTGCTGGAGCGAAGGGTGGTATTGCTCATCCTCAGGTACCTCAGAATCGTACCTTAAAAGCATGAATGTAGTTTAGAAGGGTTTCCAAACTAAAACCAGAGTGAAAATCGCCTCCTGAGAAAATCTGATTTACGCCGCTAGGGGACGCCTTAAATACACCACCACCGAGTCTGCACCTCCCGGCCTCTGTCCACAGGTCAGGTGTCCCCCCAAAGCTGCACTGAGGTGCCTGCCAGCGCCCCCTCGGGAGGCCGACACAGGTGCCTGGGGGCTGGGGCCCAGGGGACGGGGGACCTATTGCTTTGTGGCCACCCCCGTGTCTTTCTGGGGCGATGGGGCGCTTGTGGAAATGGGTGGTGACGATGGATGCACCGTGCAGTGAAGGCACTTGGTGCCACCAATGCTACACTTTGAAATGGCGCCTGGCATAGTCCACCGTCACGTGAAATCTTATGTTGTGTATTTTACCGTAATGAAGCACATATAATAACACAGTACAATATACAGATGATACGTTATAGACTTGTACCCCCAAAACCTGTGTCATTTTATTAACCGGTGTCACCCCAGCAAGTTCAGTAAAAAAAGCACAATAAGTAAACAGATACATGATAAGGTAAACAGACTAACGACCCAGCTCTACTATGGACAAGCTGGGTGCGGTCCCAGGACCCGTCCGGGCCCCCCAAACGGAGGCTCCAGAACACAGCACGAGGGGTTTCGTGACCCGTGATGGGTCCAGGGCCCAGCACACATGAGAGACCGCACCGGCAGGATCCCTCAGGGCAGCCCCGAGCCAGCCCGAAGCCGCAGCCTCGCCTCGGGCCGCGCCCACCCCATGCTCTCCTGACCCCGCCCTGGGCCTGGCTCTGGTGGACATGCCCCCCAGGCTCCGCCCCGTGACCACCCAGCTCTCAGACCCCTAAGGCCCCTCAAGGTCTTTGGCGTTCCCTGCCCATCCCGTCAGGTGCCCCATGGCCTGAGCGACTCCGCCATCTGTGCTGTGACCCCCCGTTTTCTTCTTCCCCAGGGGCCTCCAGTGCGGGGACCCTCGTCACTCGCGTGGTGAGAGCCCACAGAGGCAGGAAGTGACTCCTGACCCTTCTTCACTATTCTCTCTGCTGCGGAGGGGCCATTCATGGGTACTTGGTGACGTGACTTGAAAGTTAAGTGACCAGCCCCCCAGCATGGGCAGGCACCAGGAGGGGACACAACCCTCTCTGGCTGTGCACAGAGCTCAGCTGTGTGCTGTGGTCACCACTGGTCTGTGCGCTGGGTCGGGAGCTGTGGCCCCGGCAGACTCTACCCCTCCCTGGAGGGTCTATGGGGCCCAGGCCACTCAGGGTCCTTCCCCTCCCGCTCAGACTTGTGAGGTCACCTGGGGCGACAGCAGAGGCAGGGGCCCGGCTCCGGAGCAGCCGCACCGACCCCAGCCCACGCCTTCCACGGCCTGTCCCTGGCCACCCCGCCTACCCGCTGGTCTGGAGCGGTCACCCCATCTCTGTTTCGTGCCTTTTCTGATCTCACACTCTCCACCACCACCACGCAGGCTTTGCGAAGCTCAAGGTGATGCATGGCACCTGAGACTCCCGCACCAGCTGCCAGCCGGGAGCCCCCAGGGCCACCCTCACTGAGACCAGCTCTCCACAAATCCAGTTCCCCACGGACACCTGTTGGTTCGGTAAGTCACTAGAATGACTCACAGAACTCAGAGAAGCCCCGACTCGCAGTGAGAGTTTTCTCATAGCCAAAGGAGGTAAGTGAGAGCCAGCCAGGAAAGGCCCTCATGGGGCAGACCTGGGCTTGGGAGAGTTCCAAACGGGAAGCTCCCAGGTCCTCGGGGACGCTGTGCCCTGCCACCACTGACGTATGACAGTATCCACAGAGTGGGGCTGAGCCAGGAAGGTCCCCGGAGTTTCAGGATCCGGAGATTATTGGGGTTTTATTGCAGAGGCAGAATTGATTGAGTCACCACCTGCATGATTGAATTCCACCTCCACCCCCGCCCCACACACGCACCGGCCCCCAGACGTGGAGCTTATAGCTCATGGCTCAAAGCCCGATGCTCTGATCGTGTGTCTGGTCTTTCTGGCCGCGCCAGCCTGTGTCCCCAGCCACCTCATTACTGCAAAACATCTCGGGCCTCCGTGAGTCACCTCCGTGAGTCACCTCGCTGGCACAGACTCTCAGGTGCGGTCCAAGGGGCCCACCAGGAAAGCAAAGACACTCCCGTCCCTGGGGAAATTCCAAAGGTTGGAGTCACCTCCCAGGAGCCAAGGACGCAGGCCAGCCAGATCCCTCCTTGCAATCAGCTACTGACATCACTCTGGGCGGTGAGGACCCTGGGGCAGGCGCCCTCATTTAAACCTGGGCACCGGATCGGTATTGAACTGAAGAGCAGAATCACAAATCCATAACCGCAGGCGTAATGCTGCTCCGGCCTACCTGCTTTGTGTGAGTGACTTTATTTTTTTCCAGTCCCATAATTAATATCTGTATCGAATTCCACTGAAGACCACCTGTTTTGCCAGAGCCATGTCATCAGGCACCCCAAAATTCAGCAGCTTCTCCCGGCTTGTCCCCTCGGTGAGAAAGGTGGGCACCACTGTCTGTCCAGTTCACGGACCCAGGCACGTGCCCGGGTGGCTGCCTGATGCGCTGGTGTGAGGTCACCGACACAAAGCTCGGCGGGGACTCCTGTGCTCACCAACCAAGGCAGAGCATGTGCGTAGCTTCCAAGGAAGTCACGTTTGTAAAAACATCAGCCCTCCCCTCTAACTTTGGGGAAATAGGGGAGCAGCTTGTTGAGTGCCCGGCATCACATCAGCCAACCATCTGCAGAGCCCTCTGGAAATGTCACCGGTAGCGTACAGGTGAGGGGATACGAACAGCAGGGCCTGCCAAGGCCAGAACCTCGGCTGAGGGGCAGCAAAGACCCAGGTCCTGGCTCAGCAAGTCAGAGACACCATCTGTCAACCCAGAAACGATAAGACCAGAAGAGAATGCACGCTCACCAAAAAGACCCCGGGAGACTGGGGGTCCCCTCGAATTCTGTCACTAAAACCCCGGAATGAGCACCAGTCCTCAGAGGAACCAGACCCTCGACCCCAGCCGTCCTTCCTCCATGGCTGGTGGCTTCCCGGGAACCCACGTGCAATCTGAAGGCCCTGTGGGGTTAGAGGGTGGGAGCGAAGGATGCGGGGACTTCAACGTCCCTCCCTGTACCCCTCTGTCCTGGCCAGGAGAGTCGGGGCCTCCTTGCCTTCCCTAAGAGTCAGACCTGCAAAGGGACGATGATTTCGGGGACCCTGATGATGACATCACCCCTCAGACATCGCTGGGTGCACTGGCCATATTTCCTGTCCGTTCCCAACCTTCTGTACGACCTCCAAAGGAGAGGAGACAGAGGGCGGCAGTCCTCTTAAAGAGCCGCACCGTTCGCATCGATGTTCTCTGGCAAAGTGAGACCCACAGGTTCGCTGCGCATGCTCAGCGGGAACGAGGGGCTGACGGCGCCCTCTTCGGAGCCGGCCCTCAGCGAGCCGTGCAGCTCAGAAACCATCCCACAGGGAGCACGTGCCCTGCCTCCTTCAACCCATCCCTGTTCCGTGCCCTGAAGAACAAGATCGTGCGTGACATTTTTCATGTCCTTCGAGGTGTGTCTTCAGGATGCATTCCTGCAGGAGGCACAGTGCCCTGGGCTCATTGCCCGGACCGTCCCAACGAAGCGCGAAGAACTCTGTGTTTTTAAACCACAGACATGGACTCCCTCCCAGGGCCGGCGGCTGGGACTCTGGAGTCAAGGTGCTGGCGGGACCAGGCTCTCTAGGGAGGCGCTCGGGGAGCGCACTCTCTCACCTCTTCCATGTCCAGGTGCTGCCGGCATCTCTTGGCTCATGGGCGCATCCCTCCCTCCGGGCGCTGCCTCGGCCATCACCTGGCCTGCTCCCCGTGTGTCTGTTCTCTTCTCGTAAGGTCTTTGGGTGTGGAGCCTCCCTAACTCGGCGTGACCTCATCTTGACTGATTACATCTGCAAAGACCCATTTCCACACCAGGTCACGTTCACAGGCTCCAAGTGGACGTGACTTTGGGGGGACACTATTCAGCCCAGGAGTGTGAGTGTATCCGTAGCTTGGTTGTATTACACTGCGTTCCTGGCTGTGGGGGGTGCCCTGTGCTCCCCCACCCCCAGCAGTACCTGGGAGCATCTGTTCTCCACCCCCAGCAACACGGGGTGCCCTCGGGCTTCTGCCTTTTTGCCCACCTGATGTGTGGGAAACTGCATCTCCCTGTTCTGCTTTTCATTGCAGAGAAAGTCGAGCACTTTTTCTTATGAGTTGATTTGTGAAATTTGTAGGGGGAGACTGTTCATATCTTTCCCCGTTTTTCTAAAGGGCTTTGGCATTTTCCCTCAATTTTTTCGATGGAACTCAGCTGGGACGTCCCCGCGACCCTTTCCCGTTGCTGAGTTTTGAGTGGTGCCCTTTCCTGCACACCGGAAGGACCGTGGCTCTTGCCCGCTTTTCTCATCCTCAGGGCCCTCCCCGCTGTGCTGTGCGTGGAGCGTGTGAAACACGCGGCGGATGGGCGCCCGAGGTTTCCTGGCTCTGCTTCCTTCTTCGGTCGCCTCTGGACCCTCTCTTTCCTATTTCTCAGCTGTCTCCGGTCTGAAAAATTATCACTCCACTCCCAGCCGTTTCTCCTGGGTGCAGGGCCCGCCCTGGAAGAAAGTTGGGTGGGTCGGTCGTGAGAGTCAGCAGTGTCTCAGCAGCTCCCGCCGTCTCGCTACAGCGGGGACAGTGGCCACTCCACAGCTGAGGCCGGCGGTGCCCTCCCGGCTGCACCGCCCACATCACCCGTCTGTGCTGACCGAGAAAACCGCAGCTACTGCAGCCTCCCCTCGTCTCGGGTCAGTTGGATGCTGTTACTTCCTCTGCTCGTTCCTGCACGAACACAAACACACACAGATCTCCCTGCTGCCCCTGGCTTGTCCCATCTGCTTGTGCTTCGGAGTTCTTACAAACACCTCGGGACCCGGTTTTGCTGTAAACAGCATCTGTAGTTTTCAGTGTGTCTGTCCAGCCGCTCGGACCACTCTTCCAGGGGGAGCTCAGAGAGCCCGAACAACACGACCGCCGGCCACGCGGCTGTCTCCTCCCGGCTCCCCTCGGTCTCTAATAACTCTCAGTTCGTGACTGAGAGCAGCCCCGTGACCCTGGTCTGTATTAAAATATTGCGCGTAGTATTCGGGGTACGCATAGGAATCTCTTCAATATCCATGTGTTTGCTCATTTTATGTGTTTTATGCATCTTGTCTTCTACAACATGTGGATTTTGAGTCATAAAGAAAAGCTTTTCCCCACCGCGGGATGCGCTGATGCCTCCTTCTAGAACCTGTGCGACTTCACTTTTCACACGTGCATTTCTAGCTCCTGTGGCGGCTGACTGCTGTGTGGGCGGAGCACGGCCATCTAATCCTGCCGGCAGCACTTACTGGAAAGCCGATTGCGTCCAGGCACTGGAAACGTCACCTGTATCAGATAACATTTCCCATACACGGATCCTGTTGTTGGCTGAATAACTGAAAAAAAATAAGTGGATATTTTAACCACGTTTGGCTTTTTTATACCACCTTGTTTCCGAAAAGGACCCCTGCCGCTCCCAGTGAAGGTCGGATGGTATAGGGTCAATCCGGTTGGCACTGACAGGACAGCTCTTTGACATGGTGTCCTGGACATATTTTCCCACTTCCTGTATAGTCTTCTCTTATCCACTGATGTGTTAGCCTTTGTGGTTTACAAAAATGTGAAATATTAAACATTGTACAATGGCTCCTACATCAAACACACTGCGGAGTATGAGAATTATGTGTCCAACAGCAGCTCATGTTTCAGGGGATGGGATGTGACTAAGCAGCCAGATCCTGCAACACCCTGAAACCGATCCCACCGTCTCTTATACCCAGGCTGACGCAGACGCCATCAAAACTCTCTCCCAGTCTGTGAGAGTCTTCTTGCATCCTGAGTGTATTTCCCTGGCAGCCAGACATTCACTGATGGTTTGTTTTTAAGAAGAAAGGATAGGGCAGTGCCCCAGGTTTCCATTTGAAAAAGCAATTTGGAGGAGGAGGAATTAAGGGCCGGGAGCTGGAAAACAGGATGAAATAAGCTAGGATCTCTCCGCTCACACCAAGGCCTTTGGGCTCCTTCGCCCGGAGGGAAGTTCAAGGTTCTGCACGGTGCGGCAGCGCCCCCTCGTGGGGAGGCCTGAGATCGCACCAGGGAGGGTTCCAGACGACTCTTGCCTCACCTGCGCTCCACTTGGGAGAGGAGAAAACTGGAAATTACTTCCTCAGGACTAAATTACCTCCAGAAAACTTAACTATAATGTTTGCTTATCAAAGACTTTAAAAGGTGTGTCTTAAAACCCTGTGTGAATAAGGGACGTCCCAACCTAGCATCCATCTGGCTGCGTTTCGTATCATTAACGGTCATAGCCGCGTATTAGCCCAGACACTGGACTAAGACGATGGGCATTCAATCCTCCGAACCCCTCCCCCACCCGGGGCAGCCTAGATGTCACCTCGGTTTTCCAGGTGCGGCCAGGGACTCGGAGAGGCGGCGAGGGACTCACCCGAGGCCACAAGGCCAGGGCTTGGACCCCGAGGGCAGGGCTCTAAAGGTTCGGCCCAAAACGGCGTAAGAACACGAGATGGTGTCAGCTTCGGTTCCTGCAAAATGGACAATGAATTCTGATTTGGTTTCTGAAATCTCTACATTTCCTTCCCCGCTGAAGGCTGTCTTCCAGTTCAGCCACTCCAACACCCAGTCTCTTCCTAGGGAAGGATAAACCACCCCTTGGGGAGAATCCGCGCACGCGTGCTACTCCCGAGGGAGCGGGGTGGGGATTGCGGGAAAGTCAGGGGGCAGGAGGCCACCCCCAGGCGATGGTTCCCCGCGTCCAGCAGGCACAGCGCCACCCAAGGTCACTCTGGGGATTGAGTGGCAGGCTACAGGGAGACACCCTGGGCTAAGAAGTCAAAACCCACGGCTTGTTGCCAAGCGTGCTGCTGCCGTGACACCTGGGTCAGGCCTGGGGGCACTGGGCCGCGCTCTGGCACGAAGTCCGCAGGGACCGGGGAGCGCTGCGCAAGCAGAGAGCAGGGAGAAGGCACCGGGGAGGGGGTTGCTGCGGAAGGAGGAATAGCGATCTAGATCCGGCCTCCGGAAGCGCTCAGGCCAGGCCCCCGCCGGCACCCTTAGTGCGGCAGCTGCAAGCAAAGGGAGGCAGGGCTGGGCCGCAGCCCTCGTTCCAGCATGGACGCGCCCGGGAGGCTCACCTGGCACGCGACTGCCACCCTCCCGAGGACTGGCTGAAGGTCTTGGTTGGCGAGGGCTCTGAGACCATGTGCGTCCCACGGGGAAGAAGTCGGATAGATTGGCGTTCTCTGCCGCGGCCCGCGGCTGGGGCAGTGTCCGGGTCCCCGCCGTGAATCTGCCCTCACTGGTTCCAGGGGAACTGTCCTGTCCGTACACAAGGCCCGATATGGAGGAGACCGCCTCAAGCAGGGGGGGAAGATGCAAGAGGACTAGACAGAGTGTGGGGTCCCGACCCAGCGGGGGTGACTGGGGCTCTGGGTGTCCGCCAGGCCTGCAAGAGCGAAGAGAGCAGAAGTAACCGGCATCCACGGTTCAGCCTGCTCCCCACCTGCTGAGAGTGTGCTGCCGGGAAATTCACAACGCCTCCCTTCTCCTCGCTGCCTGGTCTTCCCACCTGTGACAGGGTCAGCTGCCTGCGCTCTGGGGTTCTTCTCTGCCCCGAGCCAGGAGCCCAGGTCCTTGCCACTGAGGAGGGCTGGCTCAGGGCTGGCCTGTCCCTGCAGCTCTGACCGAGGCCCAGCTTGCGCAGAGACCTCACCCACACCCAGCTCTTTGGGGCCCATCCGCCGCCCCACGTTCTGCTGCCTCCTGCCAATCACTTGTCTGACTCCGCGGACTTGCCTATTGTGGATACTTCATATCAATGGAATCCTACACCATTTCGTCATTTGCAACTGGTTTATTTCACTGAACAATGTTTTCCCGATCCAGCCATGTGCATTCCATTTGCTTTCATTGCCGAATTGCCCAGAATATTCCACCGCACGGACAGGCCATATTTCATTGTCTGTCAGTCACTAGACGTTGGGGTTACTTTCATGTTGGGGCCGTGATAGATAATGCTGCCGTGAACATCTGCGTACAAGATTTTGTTTTTGAACATATTTTCATTTCTCTCGGATACACTCCTTTGTAGAATTTCTGAGTCACGTGACACCTCTCTATTTAAACTTGGAGGAGCCGCCAGACTGTTCTCCAAGGCAGCCACTCCCCATGTGACTGTCCCCGCCACGGCTCCCCGCAGTGCGTGAGAGCTCCAACCCTCCACACCCTCGTGGGCACAGACCGCCGTGCTGCGTGTCTTTCCACGTGCTCATCGGTCATGCGTTCTTCTTTGGAGGAATAACGAAGTCCTTTGCCCATTTTTAAATTGGGTTATTTGTCTTTCTGTTGTTGAGTTGTAAGCGCCATTTCTTTAGTCTCGATCCAAGTCTGTTGTCCAGGACACGATTTGCAAAATTCCCCCCATGTGGGGTGGTCCTCTTGCCGCCTTGCTGGCGCCCTTTGAGGCACAGAAGGTTCTCATTTTGATGGTGTCCCGTGGATGGACTTTTTTGTTATTGCTGTGCCTCTGGTGTCACATGTAAGACACCAGCGCCTAATTCCAGGTCGTGAAGAGGCACCCTGTGCTTTCTTCTCACGGTTCTATAGCTGTAGCTCTTACCTGGAGGTGCAATGTGGTTTGAGTTCATTATGTGGCAGGAGGGGAGTCCAACTTCCTTCTTTTGCATATGGGCAATACCGCCTGTTAAAAAGGCTGTTCTTTCCCCCTGGAGTGGTGCTGGCATTTTACCAAAAAGTTATTTGACTGTACATGCTAGGGGTTTTTTTCCGGACTCCCGAGATATTCCACTGATCTGTATGTCTACTCTTACTACCATTGAGCCACACAGCCACCGTGCCTTGGTTACTGTGCCATGTAGTTAATTCTGACCTAGATGGAAAGTATGAGATTCACCAGTCCTTGTTTTCAAGATTGTTTTGTCTATTCTGTGTCTCTGAATTTTTATAGGAATTTTATGATTTGTTGATAACTGCAAAGAAGCCAGCTGTCATTTGATAGGAACTGCACTAAATCTGAATGTGAGTAGCACTGCCATAAAATAAAATCTTCCAACTCACAAACAAGGAATGTATTTCCATTTATGTAAGTCTTCTTTAATTTCTTTGAACAATTGTTTCATAGTTTTTCACAGTATACAATTTGCAAATTCTTGGTTAAATTTTTTATTTCATTCTTTTGATGTTATCGTAAAGTTGTTTTCTTAATTTCAGTTTATTCATTTTTACTGTATATAAATATAACTGATTGTGTCTATTGATCCTCTATCCTGAAACCTTGCTTAACCCGTTCCTTCATTCTCATAGTTTTTAGTGGGTTTCTTAGGAACCAGGTGAATGAAATTCCAGAGTTCTGAACTGGCCATGCTCCAATTCCCAGCCTCCCCCACGGTGGTTCGCCTCCAACGAGAGCTCAGAGGGCAGGGGCAGCGGGCACAGGCGGCTAGGCCAGGGGCAGGAGTGTGAGACCTGCCTCCTCCAGCCTCAGGCGCCCTCACCTCCTTTCCCCACGCTGACCCGCCGCTATTCCAGCGCAGTGGAGACCGCAGCCTCCTGCCGGCACACTCAGCTTCTCCCCCCAGCAGAGCCTCCTCGGGCAGCCCCTCCTCTCCTGCCCTCCGTCTTCTGAGCGCACCCCCGGAAACGACCGCCTTGCCACCACTCTGCCTTCATCACACCTGCCCCTTCTCCTGTCCACTGTTGACCGTGCGGGGGTGAAGACAGGTGCAGCGCCCCAGGCAGCAGCTCAACACTGACCGCCAGCCCGCACATCTCTGGGACCCCATCAGCCTCCACCGCCACGTGGCGTTCTCCGAATCCAGGCTGCAGTCTTGCCCGAGGCCTGACCGCTGCTCCCCAGGACCCCACCCCAACCGCCCTCTCTCCTCTTCCCCTCGTTAGCTCCACCCTCCAACCCCAGAGTTCTGGTACCTGTTAAAGAACAATTGGTCCTCGCGGACATCCCGAAACTCTAACTCTAACCTGTGCTTCTTTCTCCAAAGCCGCCCATGGGCTTCTGTTTGGCTAAGGACCATCTAGCCAGTAGTCTTTGCCTTTCAGCAGCCCAAGTCCTCGCCAGAGCTCGGCAGTGATCGTTTTTCTCTTTAAGTGATCCCATCTCTGGGCGGTCCTCCCTCACCCAACCTGGGCTGGGGGCCATCATTACACGTTGAAAATTCCAAGTCGTGCCCCTCAGATTGACGCCAGATGATCTTAGCATCACTTTGTCTTCCGTCTTCGTCTTTGTATGATCGATGAAACTCTCGTCACTCGATTCTCCGGTGATTCTAGCTCTTCGGGCGCCTTCCTGTGTAATATTGTCAATGCTCTGAGGGGCTATTGTAGTGATTTTTTAAAATTTTTATATTCCACCCAAAGAATGGCTAGCTACAATGATTTCCACATGGAAACTGTTCCTTAAGCAAAACTTTTAAATTATCGGCCTGACTTTTACCATTCATTTCTTTATGGTGCAACGATGATTTTAGCACAAATATAAGAGTATTTCGCTCACATGCAAAACCTCAGAAATCACACAATTTGTACTAAATACCTAATACGTGCATGTGTGTCTTGCTCGAATCAGAACAAAAAGTGAGTACGTGGTACCCTACTATGCGCACAGTTGAGTGGAAGCCCTGAGAGGTCCCATCTTGCCTCGGAACCTGACCTTGCTTCAAACGCGTGATGAAGACAGTGGTGCCCCACACAGCCCAGGGACCCTGTCACATTCTGTCTTTCTTAGGCTACTCCCGTGTAGCGTGCTGAAACATCCCTTTGGCTGAACGGACAGAGATAACACAGCAGGGGAGGGGCGGTCCTTCCCTGCTCATCAGAAAGCCTAAGGTGGAACGAACCGGTGCCACGGGTTAATGAAACGAAGCGCACAAACAGTTAATTTTGTGCGGCGTTTTTATGGTTCTGATAAGAACAAAACACATACACGTGTTAGGTATTTAATACAAATGGTGTGATTTCTGTGATCGCACATGTTAGTTAAAATGCACCTGTATTTGTGTTTAAAACCGGTATGGCCCAATATAAAAATGGGTGGTAAAATTCAGGCTAATAGTTTAAATTTTTTACTTTCCTTTCTTTAGAGTATTGTAAATAGCAAATAAAAAACGCTACGAAAAGTTGAGAGAGACTGAAAATAAAGGAGAAATCTGTTACGGTCAATGGCACCTCCCCTCCCCTCCCTTGAACCGGGGGTCTCGCATTTTCAGCGGGCGCGTGTAGGCAACCGCGGCAGAGGACAAGCTAAGCCTCGCTCCTGGCGGTCGGGTAGGAGCCCCAGAGCCGGAGTGTGAACAGGTGATACCCAGTCTGACTTCGGCCAACGGTGGGGACAGCGCACGAGACTACGGGGGCCAGGAGCGAGTCGCAGAGGGGTGGGAATTAGACCTTGCGTGCGAGGGTTCGCGAAGACGAGGACGGTGGGTTTTAGGGCTTTGAGCAGGCGGGTAACACGATCTGATAGACGTGGCCGCTGTGGCAGTGTGGGGAGCTGCCTCGGGGAGGCAGTCGCGCAGGTCCGGGGGCGCGGGCGGCTGTCCTCGGAAGGGGTCCCCCACGTGGAAGGACGGCGTACTGTTTCCAGACACGGACAGGACTCAAGGAGCAGGTTTGGGGGCAGAACCAAAGCTCCATTTTGAACCTTTAAATTTGCCCCAAAGAGGAGAGACATCGAAGAGCCCTCAATCATGCCCTAAAGCCCTTTCTTCCGGGGTTCGGACGCGCGCATTCAGCGCAGAAACTTGCCCCCGAGTCTGGGCCAGTCCTCCAGAGCACCGAGAGCGCCGGCCAGAGCGGCGCGGCCCACCCGCCCCCAGCCGGCCGCGGTGACGTCCTACCACGCGCCGGAACCGACTTTGCGCCTGCGCAAGGGCACACGCGGCGGCGGCTTACGTCATCACGGGCGCGACGCCCTGAGGGACAGTCTGGGGTCTGACTACCGGGAAGGTGCGGCGGCGGGACCGGCTGGGAAGATGCCCGTGGCCGTGATGGCAGAAGGTGCCTTTAGTTTCAAAAAGTTGCTGGATCAGTGCGAGAACCAGGAGCTCGAGGTAACTGTTCACAAAGAGCTGGGAGAAACCTCGGGGTCTCCGCCGGCCCGGGCGGCGCCTGTCTCCAGGGTAACGGGGCCTGGGGCCTCGGGGCGGGGCTGGGGGCGGGTGCCTGGAGTCTGGCGCCGCGGGCTGGTCTGGAGGTTGAGGATCTGGCCGGATTCCCCCGACTCGCTGGGAGCTCTTTGTTGTTTGTCTTCAGCGAACGAGCCTGAGAGCCCTGTGTATCTTGCTCCTTCAACGCCCCTTGTGCTGCGCGTATTAGGCTAAGCGCCTTCCCTGGTCGTGGGGGAGGTGGGGGCGTGTGGATTTTGTTAAAGACGCGTGCTCGTACACACACAGAAGAAGATGTAGTAGCCATTGGAAGCTTTTATTAGCGCATAAGAACATAATGTTAGCACGGGAACTTACCCATTTGTCTTCATTGAGAAGTGAAAGTTACGTCATGCGTCTGTTAGAGTTGAGGTTTTTCCTTAGAAAGGCACTAAAAAAGCATGTATAAAAATGAGTTTTTAAACAGCAGCTTCCTAATAGGCACTTAATAGGTGTTTTTTGGATGAATTATAGTTGAATAAGGTTATAAATGCCTATACGTAGACTGTGATGTTTCTTCTGTTTATTATTATTCATTTACGCAACATGTTTGACCTACCGGGCAGAATCATAATGGTTTAGGAATCTGTTGGAAATATTTGTTTCTTATTATAGTAAGACCATTTATATAAGAATTTGAGTACTGGGAAGAGGATCCCATTTAAATATTCCTGATGTATAAAGACACTGAGGCCCAGAGAGAGATAAGTCACTGCCAGTGACAGATCTAAACGTAATACTCTGGGCTTCAGTATGAGAAAATGAGGTTTTTCTCTTTCCCGTTGGCCTTCCAGGCTCCCGGAGGAATTGCCACACCCCCCGTGTATGGGCAGCTTCTGGCTTTGTATCTGCTCCACAATGACATGTAAGTAGTTCCGCCTGCAGCTGAGAGCAGCCACTTCTTCGAGGTCACACAGAGGTGGTTCTGCACTGAAGCCCATCACTGCTGTGTGGGCACAAGGCGCTGTCTTTTATTGTGATACTTACTGCATCAGAGTTAAATAATGAACCATAAATTATGATTAGGCTGAGGTATTTTAAAATACACGTGTTTTACAGAAACCTAAAAAACACTCCAGTTTGTTATGAGAAAGTACAATGTTACTTTCAAATTCCTTTAATTCTTTTTTTTAACTTTGAACAATTTTGCATTTGCTAATTTATCAAAAAAAGCAGCAAATCATGAAAAGTCTTTCCAGCCTAAAACAAGTAGGACTTTGTTTGTTTCTGTTTGTCTATTTGTCTGTTTTTTATGTGGGGCTTCAGATGGCTGAAATGCATGCCTCAAAATAAAATTCTATCTTTTAAATAGATAATAGTACCTTATGAGGAGTGACTTACGTAACAAAGCAACGTAAAGCATTAACTTTGTTAGGGTGGTGGGGTTACAGACATTTTCCCCTATTTAACTAGTTTTAACAATGGGAGTATAAATTATTAAATGCATGTGATCAAAAAACACAAACATAGGGAAAAGTGTACTTGAAATAGAATTGTTCCATTAAAGCTGTCGTTCCAGGAGAACACACACTCGCCACCAGCTGCACTGCAGCCCCAGGGCCCTTTCAGAACTCCGTTTTGAAAAGTGTCCCTGGAGTGAGTCCATGAGCCGCAGGAGAACGTGTGGCTGCCGTTCTGAGAGTCACAGCTCCCTTGGTTATGTCAGAGTCGCGTTCCCTGGTTTATCTCCCACTTCACTCACAGCTGTGGCTCCAGATTCTGGCTGCTTCTGTAAGCAGAATTGAAACACCATAAAAGTTGTCATAACGCAGACCATTCTAATAACCTGGAGGAAACCCCCTAAGTTATTTATTTTATTTTAAATGTATAATTTTATTGTATTTTTTCCATTACTATTTAGTCCCCTTGTACCTGCTCCCCCCCAAATTCTTGTAATTCTATTGACCTTTTTGTCTTTTTATAAAACTTTCACATGACCTTCATTTACTTTACGTCATGTGTAATCAGTAGACCAAGAGAAACTGAAAGGGAAGATTGAGAAAGCTAAGAGGAATTCATTACCAGCATGTATGAGTTTTTTTGGAAAGTTTTTTGTTTGTTAATTATCCCTAATTCATGTTCAAGCATCAGAAAGCGTAACCGTGAAAGGAATGAGAGGCTTTCATAGTTCTGCCACCCATCAGTGAGCACTGTGAAATGTTGTTTTAAGTTCTTCTAAATTTTTTCCATATCTTTTAAAAACCTACACCAAGATTTTTATACACAATACCATATAAACTGTTTTATTTGTAATAGTCTTTCCGTCCCGTGTCTGTTGTAGCTCAGGCCGTGGCGGCTCCGTGCCCGCTGGTGGGGGGCAGGGGGGGGCGTGATCCTGGAACGGAGCTGCGGCGGGTGCGTTTGTCTGTTTTTACTGATGAGCACGTCGTCTGGGCAGCTCTGCTTAGATGTCTGTTTTCAATGTGCTGCCGATTGCCTTAATTTAAGATCTGGGTCATCAATAAAAAATCTATGACAAATGGCAAAATGTTACTTTGTTTGAACTATTCCATGTCTTTTAATCTGGATATCTACTCTTTCTTTCCCTGAATAAATTCATGTATTTTAAAGTATACTTCTGCATGTTTGTATTGGGATCTAGAATTTTAAACATTTACTGAGATGATTTTTTTTTCCCCCTTGGGTGACGCAAATTAGGAATAATGCAAGATATCTTTGGAAAAGAATACCACCTGCTATAAAATCGGTGAGTATCCTTTCTGGGTACCATAACACAAGAATGACAGTCGTTGAAATGGCCACCTCGTACAGTTTGTTTTCTTAACCACGTGTTCACGGAAATCGTTACTAAACTGGTATTGAAGCTAAAAACAGATCTTCACGTTGCTCTGAGCAGCAACTTTAGTTTCCCTGGGATGGTGCAGATGCTCAGCTCCCACCGATCAGACCTCTGCAGACGTTTCACGGAAGTGTTGCTAAACCGGCTAAACAACTGAGCCGGTTTCCAGAAAGGTTCAGGTGTGTCGTTTCTCAGCTGACTTCTGCAGTTTGCTAGTATCGTGCGTATCTTGACCCCAGTAATGTTTAGAAGAATATTCTAAAATGGTTGGCTGCTCACAGCATTAAGATGCTTTTTTGCTAATTAGGATTTTAGGTGAAATAACCTCCTAGAAGTTTTTTCCAAGGCGGAATGAAGTAAGTTCTTACTTTCAGCTGTCTCACTGTGTCTAGCGTGGACGTGAGTGAAGTTTTTAAGCGTTGACAGAACATGACCAGGAGTTCGCTGACACTCTCGTCGATGCTGACGTTCAGCAGCAGGCCCCACTGGCAGTGCTCCCTCCTCCTCCCCGGCACTCTGGTCGTGTCCCTCCCCCTCCCCGGCACTCTGGTCGTGTCCCTGCAGCTCCGCGGGGGCTCGTCCGCACGCGGCCTCAGCCTTGCAGGCGGCGGCTGGTCCTCGGGGCGGTGGCCGAGGTCAGCTGTCTGCATTGTTGGCCGCTTTGCTGTTTCTTTTGTCCCGAAGAAATATATTTGTGTGTGTATGTCAGTAACATAGGATCTACATGTTACATATATGTAGTCGTGAGATATAAAGACATCTTTTAAAAGTAACACGTAAGAGAATTCTCAGACCTGATTCTGTATTATTTTTGCACTGCGTTCTCGTGCTTTAATTTGCTGTCACAGTGAATGTTTATATCAAACGTGAACAGACGTGACTTCACAGTGTTTGAAACCCTTCTGACAGCCCTGAGCTGAGAAGCCGTTACACCTCTGAAAAGAAATGCCAGCTTCTGTTTCCAGATGTCGTTGGTGATGAATCTGCAAGTGAACGTCCTCAAAGGCAATAACAATGTTGATTGCAGGCAAATTCCGAACTTGGGGCGATCTGGTCGGTAGGACAGAGGATCTGGCAGAGAGATTTTCCTGGAATCTACACGACCATCAGCGCCCACCAGTGGTCCGAGACGGTCCAGCCAATCATGGAAGCACTCAGAGGTAGTGTTGCTTGGGGGCTAAGAACCAATTAGCAGGTGTTTCCTGCTCAGTGACCAGGCAGCTTTCAGAATCCTGCGGCTTCCTTTCCTGTCGCTGCTGCTGACGTTTTCGACGCCTGGGGCCTCGCTGTCTTCTCCTTTAATTCGGAGTTGGAATGCTCAGGGTTTTCTGCTAGTAAAGTGCAGTCTTGTAATACTCACAAGTTCAAGGTGGGGTCCAGGCTCTTTTAAACCCGCGTTTGAAAGCAGAGACTGCGTTGAACTTTGCAGCCCTCAGCCTGCGGTGGGTGTCGTCCGCGGCTGCTGGGTTTTACACAAGCTGGTCTGACACGCAGCTGCTCGAAGGGCGTGCGCCCGCCGTGACGCCGTGAGGCTCGCGCCTCCGCCTCCCCGTCCGCCCACCCCACGCCTGCTTCCAGTTTTCCCGGCTCATTCTTGTGCGAGTGCCTCCTTTCCTGGTGTCACCCGTGTCTGTGGTTAGCACTTGCCCGCCCTGCCCGCTGCGCTGCTCGGAGGAGCCGGCGCGCGGGAGCTGCTGACGGGGTGCTCGCGCCCGGCGAGGGCCCGCAGCTCCGTGGGGGAGCAGGGGCGACGGCTGCTTTCACGGTGTGGTGATTTTCATGGTGTGGTGATTCCCTCGGTGGGAAGACCAGGCAGTGCAGGTCCCCAGACGGGCACGGGTGGTGACCGGGGGGAGTGGCAGGAGGGCAGGCTGGTGGGTGGGCGGCAGCAGGAGTGGGGGACAGACCGGGCAGCACGTGCGCTGGAGCACGTGTGACAGGAAGCAGCCTTACCTCCATGTCCGCAGTCGTGGGCTTCCGTGGATCCGGTTCCATCTCATGACAGCAACTGAGGACAGGCCAGGTGGCTTTGCCCAGCGGTAGCAGGCTCAGGGGCAGGACTCGGGCTCGGGTCTCTCGAGTCCTTCCACAGAGGTGGCGGTGGGTGTGGGTGCTGCAGGAGTGTGTGGACAGACCTGGGAACAGTGGGGAGCAGAAAGGGCGTGATAGGAGACGCGGCAGCCTGAGCCACAGCCGGGAGGGGGACGAGGGGATCGCCTGAGAGCCGAGGGCTCGTTTGGAGCAAGAGGTGCCGGGGGGTTGGCGTTCTCATTGGGCAGTGTCCCAGGATGCAGAGGACGCTCCATGCGACGTGTGCTCTTCCATGCACGTCCACCTGCCTGTTAGCCAGGGGGTACAGCCCAGAGCATTTCCAGCACATCCCTGGGCCGAGAGACGGGCACCGTTCGTTTACTGCCTGTCTCGGTCCTCCCTCCACTGTGTGAGCTGAGGGGTGCAGCCCGCGGAAACTGGGGACCCGGGGGTGGGAGTGTTCGATCTGGAATTGAACTGCTGCCGGGATGGCTGTCGGCCCTCACTGTGTGGCGCCGACGTTTAGGGCTCGACCTTGGCTTTGACCCTGAGTGAAGTCAGAGCACAGCAGGCTGGAGAGTCGGGGCAGTGCTCTGGCCCCGGGGGACCCTGTGTGCGGCCCTCTGGGGAGGGGACAGGGAACATCGCAGTGGGTGTTTTCTGCTCCATCCACTCAGAGTTTGCCACCGGAGTCGAAGAGCCATGTAAAAACCTGCCTTACGGCTGCACACAGTCATGTAAATGAAGCGTTCTCAGGCTTTCAGTCTCGTGTGCATTGACTTCTCTCTGTCTGCAGTTTTCACTGTCGTCTGAGAGAGTTCTCGTCCGAGAGGAAATGGAAGAACTGGGTGTGTTTTCTGCAGTGTCGGGCAGCTAGAGCAGGAGTCTCTGGCTCCGTCTGGTCTCGCGTGTGGAGGCAGGGCAGCGTGTCACTTCACTGCGTGTTCTGAGAACGGCGGCTCTGTGATCACTGCCCTCTCCCCCCACTGCAGAGGCAACGAGGCGGCGCGCCTTCGCCCTGGTCTCGCAGGCCTACACCTCGATTGTCGCCGATGACTTTGCCGCTTTCGTCGGGCTCCCCGTGGAAGAGGCTGTGAAAGGTAGCGTGGGCCTGTTTGTCATTAAAGGGGAGTGGACAGCGGAGGGTTCCATTGCGCGTGTCCTTAGGAAGGGGACACAAAGCTCACTGCACAGCACCCGGTAGGGCCCGGGCGGCGGGAAGGCCCAGTCCCGGGGACATGGCCAGTGGCGCCCAGTTAGTGAAGAACAGCCGACCCCTTCCTCTCACTTAGAAATCCCTTCCCTCGCGCTCCTTCCTGGTCCATGGACCCTGGAGCTCACCCCCCGCCACCTGCCAGCCGCCCCCACGCCCGCCTGCTGGCCCCCAGATGTGCTTCTGCACCTGCGCCTGTCCCCCGGCCGGAGAGCATGGCTCTGCCTGGTGGCATCACTGAGGCTTTTGTCCTCCAGCCACACGGAGCTCCGTCCAGCACCGCGTCTTGTCCTTAAGTGTCCAAGGCCTGGTGCAGTTCGGGACACAGGAAGCAGGTTTATGAAAGTTCTCAGAGTGACTCATGCTGAAACTTACTCCTACAGACGTTTGTTTATCTGGCTCTTCCTTCGGAACTGATCCAGCTTGCTACCTGGTGAACACTGTCCCCCAGAGTCCCTGCTGGGGGATCGTGGTGCCACCCGTGCTAGCTGTGCGACCTGCGACATGTCCCCCCCCGGGGTTCCCTGCACTTCCCCTCCCACGTCGTTAAGTGGTGGCCGTACGTCCCACTTCAGAGGGCCGTCGGGCCGTGGCCTGGGTGAGCGGCCCCCGGTCAGCCTTCTGGCTGGCCGGCTGCTGCTGGCGTTCCGTCACTTTGCTGTCACTCTGTTGGGGGTCCGCCAGCCTCGGAGGGACACAAAGCTTCAGTGTGCATCAGACGTGTCCCAGAGTGGCGTGTGCATGAGAACGCTGGCCGTGGCCTGTTGTGCTGGGGGAGCTCCACGTGGCTGGTCAGACCACGCGGGGCAGGCCTCCCGCCCAGGCCCTGCCACTGACAGCGGGTGAGCCGTGGGCCCCCCGTCCCTTCATTGTCCTGTTCACTGCCCGTCCGCAGGTGTGCTGGAGCAGGGGTGGCAGGCTGACTCCTCCACGAGAATGGTGATGCCCAAAAAGCCAGGTAGGTGGCGCCGTCCGCCCGCCAGCACGGCCGCTCCGTGTCTGCCCTGCCCGGTACTGAGCTCTTAGAGCTGACGCAGCTCCAGCTTCCTGGCTGAAAATGTGGGTTTTTTTAAAGATTTTATTTATTTATTTTTAGAGAGGGGAAGGGAGGAAGACAGAGTGGAAGAGAAACAGCAATGTGTGGTTGCCTCTCACATGGCCCTCAATGGGACCTGGCCTGCAACCCAGGCATGTGCCCTGACTGGGAATCGAACCGGGACCCTCTGGTTCCCAGCCCGCGCTTAATCCACTGAGCTACACCAGCCAGGGCTAAAAATGCATTTTTATATTAAAAATCACAGCATGTGGGTGCCTTATAACCCCTACCACAGGTTAATTTTTAGTGAACGTTGATGCCCCACTCCTCCATTTACGGAGCCGGTTTTAGCTGTGCTCGTCCTTTGTGCCGTGTTTAGCTCCGAGCACGTTCTTCCCCTCCGGCGCTGCCCTCCAAGGCTCCTCCGAACAAGGCGCCCCGTGGCTGGAACCAGCCGGGTCGGGTCCGGTCTTCCTCTGCAGGCCCTGCACCCAGTGGGCCGGCTGAGCAGTCTCCGTCGGCGCTCCAGGCCCATGGCCTGCTCCGACCGGCCAGGCCAGGTGCTGCGGGCTGCTTTCTGGCTGCCGGCCAGGGGCCCTTTGATGCCAGGCCGTGGAGTGGGCTTCACGCCCATGTTCAGAAGCCCTCCTGATGCGTTCAGCACGGATGCCTGTCCCCGCTTCTGCTGCGGCATGCCATGGTCTTCACCGTGCGGTGCTATGAGGGCCTCAGGGCTCAGCCCCAGAGAGTCCCTCTGCCTGGGGAGCCCCGGCCCAGCGAGGTGCCGAGGGAAGCCTAGCCAGACAGGGCGCAGCTGCTCTCTGTTGAGAAATGAGTGGCCATCCACGCGTGATGCACTAACAGCGCGCTGTCTATGAAAGTCTTTCGTGGTGACATCTGTAAACTGGACTTTGACTTTTGCTTCTTCAGTTGCAGGGACGCTGGATGTTTCCTTTAACAGGTTCATCCCTTTATCAGGTACGTCGTTCCGTGTGCTCACGTCAAATACGCTCTGTTTCTTGATAGTCCGTTTTTCTTAGTGCTCACCTTGTAAAGAGATTGAATTCCTTACTTGGTATCTGCGATAATCCCGGGTTACGAGAGTGCACTGTGGGGTCCCCGCCGCAGCTCCCTTTGAGCACCCACACCCAGGGCCTGGCCTCCCAGGCGTCTGTCCGGTGGGGGCACCGACCTGCCTGTCGGCCACACGCAGGCTGCCAGGGCTGCCCAAAATGCGAGGGCAGAGGCCCTGGCTGCGGGGCTCCAGGCGCTTCTGTCCGTCGGTGGTGGGAGGGTCCCCTAGAGCACAGAGCAGTGCCCGTCACGGGCTGGGCGCTCGGTGACTCGCCCGCAGAGGTGAAGGCCGGAGGGCGGGGCTCCCCAGGAAGAGCTGCTTTCTCTTCGAAGGGACATCACGTCGGTAACAACAAACCAGGCTTTACTCCCGGTTTGGGGAAACCGCTGACAGGCGTTCCAGACATCTTGGCTTGTTGTCAAAAGGGTGCACAGTTGGCGCGCATCGGGGCGTGTCCTTCCATTAGATACTGGGTGCTGGGTGCCGGGACCGACACCATGTCACACTGGTCACTGACTTTGCGACTCTTGTGCGCGCAGAGCCTGCCCCGGTCCCGCCGATCCCCAACGAGCAGCAGCTGGCCCGGCTCACCGACTACGTGGCTTTCCTCGAGAACTGACGTCCACTCGGTTCACGCCGCCCGCAGCGCCCCGGACCCCAGTGCACACGGAGACGTGGACTTTGTGTTCTCAGCTCGTCGGCGGGATAGGCGCGTCTGCAGTCTGTACTGAGCATGTGGTGAAATACATACGTGGTAGAAAGCACGCCATACACGTTTTGTCCTTAGACGCCTTGCCGGGTAGTTGCTGCAGCAGGTCTCCTCTGGGGACGCCTGACGGTCTGGGTGGAGCCGTCGGGATGACGCGGTCCGTTCGTCCTCCCGGGGACTCCGACTCGCAGCGCCCTGCTCCTGCGCGCCGTGCTGGGCGCTGTCTGTCCGGCCATGCCCGGCTCGCCGCCACCTGCCACGGGTTCGTAGCTGCAGGCACCCGCCTGGGGCTGGAAGAGGACTGTCCCCGGGGAGGTTCCACGGGGGGCAGCCCTGCTGTGCCCCTGTGGAGAGCATGCCCTCTCTCCTCACCACCCCCACGGTCCCCGACACAGGACGCTGGGACGCAGGCGAGGAGCAGACGCTGTGTCCCGGTGAGCGGGCTGTTGGCCATAGGCCCTTCGCTGAGGGTGGGAGTACGCACGCACCCAGGCTGGCGGCGCAGGGCTCGTCGTGGGCACGGGACAGCGTCAGGCATGCACGCGAAGAATCTGCGGTAGCGTGTGCTTTCGGGAGTGGGGAGCGCCCGCGGGTAGTGCGTGGCGCCAGGGAGACGCTGTTAAGGGACACGCTTTGGGCGGCAGTCCCGCGGCCTGTCGGCTGCTCCCGCTCACCCCCGGTTCAAGTCCTGTCTCAGGAAGGTATGAACGGGCCTCTCGTTTCTGTGTGAGCCCCGAGTAGTCGAGGTCTTTCGTTGTACCTTCAGGTCGGAACACCGCTGAGTTCATTTACTTTGCATTTGTTCAATAAATATTTAATTGAATTCTTCAACTGTTTCATCTAAGGCAGTTTCCAGAAATTTCCCTGTCCTGATTTTTCTGTTGACATTCTAGTTTGTCGTTTCTCTTAAATAGGAGTTTCTTAACCAAACAAAAGCCGCCTGTGCAGTGGTGATCACATAAAGAGATCTGCTCGTGGAATTTTTGCTTTCCGCCAGAGGTTCTAAGAACAGGCCTGGTCCTCAAGTTTCTGCAGGTTCAGCCACAACTGCCGAGGGCCAGATGTCCCAGCCCCCCAACACCAAGGCCCCGTCCCCGGGCCCATCCAGAGTCCACAAGGCTGTTGAAGAAACAGTCCGGCAAGGCAGCAGCCGCTGTCCTCCTCTCAGTCCCGATAAGTGACCTCCCACGTGGGTCACCGCAGCGGTGTCCACGGGGCTTGTCAGTGCGAGAAGGGAGGCGGGCAGCCTGGCCACGGCCGTCCGGCAGAACCGTGTTTACTGCTTCCGAAGGCCGGCGCGGGCGGCAGTGAGGAGACCGGTTCGTGCTCCAGGAGGCACCGTCCTGCGGAAGTAGCAGGTGGCAGTTCTGTAGTAGCCACAGCAGAAAAGCGGGAAAGGAAAATGTGAAGTTAATTACAATTTATCCAGCCCAGTCCAGAATATTTCCCGTTCAACATGTCAATACCAAGAATATGAGTGAGGAATTTTGCATTTTTCATACTAGATCTCTGAAATCCCATGTCGACTTCACTCGAGCCCAGCTGCATGTGGACCAGCCACGTGTGACCAGGGCGTGTCGGACTGCAAGCGGCCGGCCAGCCACGTTCTGGGCAGCTCCCGAGAATGCTTGTCACCGTGTCACCGCTGCGTCGGGGCGTCTCCAGCCCCTCGCCCTCATCTCCGCTTGTAGCAAAAGCAGGGAGAACAGAGCTCCAGCCAGCAGAGCCTGTTCCCTCTGCCTCCCTCCCCCCCGTAGTGACTGGCAGGAAGGGCAGAGGCCCGGGAGGCCAGCAGCTGCCCAGGGGTCTCCCACTTTCAGTGTGTTGGGGGCTTGGAAACAAGCTGCAGTTGAACTGCACTGAAAAGCAGGGAAACGGGCACCTGTGAACGTCTGGTGGGCAGCTCCTGAGTGGGAGCGAGTGCGCCTGGTTGGCGACCGCTGGGAGCCGCCGCTGCCGCGGCTGGAGGGACGGAGGTTGGCCGTTCTGACCGAGTCAACACCCTTGGGTAGTCTGATGGGCTTTTAGGGTTAAGCAGAGTGACCACCTTCCTCTGATGTTGCTTTTGTGAGGGAAGGGAGCCTTCAAAATGTGGGGGGGAGTGCAATTTTGTCTAGCTAATGACAACTAGAACTGGGGCGGACACTTTCTTGATTTGCATGGTTGATGGTGCTCCCAGGGGTCAGTTGAGACCGTGGGAGCCGGGACTTCTTCAGGCATCTTCTTGAGGAACGAGGGGCCTGGGTGCTCCCGTCGCTCCCAAGCCGGGCACGCGCTTCTGCGCGTGCACACGACTCCCTGCCGGGTGGGGCTGGAAGGGGGGTTCGTTCCGACGAGGGAAGGAACCAGGCCGAGCTCCAGCTGCGGGTCCCCTGACGACGAGTCGGCGGAAGCCAGGACTGACTGAACGGCGTCCTCGTGACCGTGGCCGGCAGCCTGCTCTGCAAAGAGCGTCTCGGGACAGCCGGCCGAGTGCCCTGCGCGTGACAACCCTCGCACGACTGACCCCCCCCCACGGGGGCCCTGTGGCCCTTACACAGCTTGACTGGAAAAGGACGAGGTGGCTCGTGAGGCTTGCGGGGCGCGGCGTCGAAGGGGAACGGTCCAGAAACCCCGACTCCCCCTGGCCGCCGGCAGCCTGCTGGCCGCCTCCCCGCAGAGTCCCGATTTCCGGCGACACCAGGCAGGACTCCCGCCGCTTCCCCGTGACACAGTGTGAGCGGGGACACGGGGCTGTGCCCCGGCCCCTCGGCTCTGCCGCAGGCGCTGAACTGGGTCGGTTGCAGAAGATCAGCAGCCAGCGTCCGCCTCCGAGGCCGCCCTGCGTGATCTCGGCCGGGCGCTCGCTCCTGCCTGCCGTCCGCGTGGCCGCGGCGGCCGTCCTGTGCCGGGAGGGGGCGTCGGGACCCCCGTCCCTGCCTCAGGGTCACCGAGGGCTCTGAGGGGAGCAGCAAGCGCAGGGTTAGCGCTGGGCTGGACACCCCCGCAGCGAGGTACGGAAAGCCGGTGTCCCGGCCGGACATCGGTGGGTGCCGCCAGGCCGCGCCGTCCCTGCCCCACCCCGCCCGGGTCGGAGGGTCGCTCCTGTCACCCCGTCCTTGCAGTAGCAAGTCACTCATGCCCCCCACAGACCCGCCTCTGCAGGGAAATCAGCCTCAAGGCTGGAGAAAGGGCTGCCGGCGACAGTGACTGGCTGGGCAGGAGGCTGCGGAGAGAAAGCGGCCTGCGCGCGGGTGTGCAGACCGCGGCGCGTCAGCACCGAGCAGGCGCTCGTCCCTTTGGCCCAGGGGGCGTTCTCGTCGTTTCTGCCAAGAAGTGATTTGGAGGCGGCGGAAGACTTTGGGAACAAGAGTATTTGTCGCCGTGTGACTTGGAACTAAAAGGGCCCTTACAGAGAAAGCCGACACCTGGGTGAGCGGCGGCCCACCGACTGCATTCGAGACGAAGACTCCCTCTGGCTCCCGGGCTGTGCTGGCTGCCCTCACGCCCCGCCCAAGTGTGACCGAGGTGCCCGAGGTCCCCGCGTGCCATCGGCACGCTGGGCCCAGCCTTGCCCACTGAGAGCACGCCCCGCTGGCCAGCTGTCCTTGCTTGGAAGGTGGCCGTGGTGCTGCTGCCACCTTCACAGGGGACGCTGGTCCACCCATCTGCCCCGTCCCCAGTCCCCGTGGCCTAGCAGGGACCTGCCTCCACGTTTTAACGTGATTCTGCTGGGAGCTCAAGGCCATGGAGGAGAGTGGTGGTCGCCTCGCACTGGTCAGCGAGCTCTTCTGGAAACCCTGCCGGGGCCTCTGGCCACGTCCGTGCATGTCCCAGCGTCACCAAGCTGCGGGTTAGACCGAATGACTGTCGCCCTCTGACGTGTCTCGCGTGGTCTGGGCGGAAGTGCGGCGGGGCGCGAAACGGGGTCGGCGCTGTCACGTCGTCGGAATGGCGGTGGCAGTTGTCGCGGTGCACGGCCGTCGTGCCGGTCCTGAGGGTCCCGCAGCCCCTCAAACACTGAAAACTGAAAAGGCCCACGTCTGGAAATGCCTCTCCTCGGCCGCTCAAGGAAAAGATGGAACTGGCGTTTTTGTTTGGTTGACAAAATTCCCTGCCACGAACGGGGTTTCGCTTCTTCCTAGTTGGCAGTGTGAACCTGGAGCCAGCCTGCTGCGGCCCAAACGCCAGGCGTGCACGCGTTCGAAGTAAGGGCGTGGACGTGGGCGCACTCACGGGGCCGCGGACGCACACGGGGACGCGGACGCGGACGGGGACGGGGACGCACACGGGGGCGCGGACGCACACGGGGACGGGGATGCACACGGGGGCGCGGACGCACACACGGGGGCGCGGACGCACACACGGGGCGTGCGCGCACCTCTCGAGGCTCCGGGTCGCCAGCTGACAGCGCAGGCGCGGGGGAACCGTTTTCCGCTCTCCCTCAACTCCCTCGTGCTTTCCACCTGCAGACGCTCCCTGTCCCCGCAGCCTTGTGGTCTGCGCATCCCGCCACGGCGCCCTCCCTGCGTGCAGGGCTGGGTGGGGGGGCGGCCTCCCCTGGAGCCTAGGCTAGTGCAGGCAGAGGCCCAGGCCCATCAGCAGGAGCGAGGGGACCCCAACCTCACCCGGGAGGCCAAGACCGCGGGCGGCCGTCTGGCGAGGGGCACTGTAGACGCGGTTGTGCCCGGCCTCTGTACGTCCCCGGGTCCAGGCTCCTTCCGGAAGGGGCTGAAACTAACCTAGGTGCGAACATTTCTGGCAGCTCAAACATTCTGCTTTCCCCTTTGCCTTAAACAATATTCACAGACACCCCGAGAAGCCAGGACGGAGGGTGCTGTCGCGCGGCCTCTCCTCGGGCCTTGCCGTAGCCCTGAGATAAAGGCCGGGATCTGCGAGGACGACATCGCTCCGGCCCCGTCCTGAGCGCCTTCGGTGGCACCAGCCGGGGCACACCGGGCTGCTGCTCTCCTGCTCTCCTGGGTGCAGACTCCCAGTCGGTCTGCTTCCTGGCAGCTGTGGCCGTGGGGTGGGGGGAGGACCCAGCACTATGGCTTCCGGCGCGGACGCCTAGGGGGCGCGTGGGGACAGGGCAACGCAAGGGTTTGCGGGGCTTTCTCTGCCACCCCCTCCCTCCTGTGGGGCTGGGCCAGCAGGACCCTGCGGATCTCTCCCAGCCTGCCCCCACACCACGTCCTGCTGCCCAGGAAAGGCCTGGAAGGGACCCAGCTTCGAGAAGTGGTTGAATAAACAGGACACTGTGCCTCATCAGGGACCAGGGCTGGGAGAGGGGGCAGAGCAGGTGCCAAAGGCATGATGTGCCCTCCTCTCCAGGAACCGAGTCACAGGGGGGCGGGGAGAGTGGCGGCGGGAGTGAGAGCCACTGAGCTGTTCAGGGGTGAAAACTGCAGAGTGAGCCCGTGTGTGTCTGAGCCAGTGTGTGTGGGTGACTCTGTGTGTGTGAGTGCTGTGTGCATGCGTGCACTTGGGCTTCCCCGCATTTCCCTCTCTCCCCTTTACCTTCCCCAAACTGCTCTCTCATTGGTAGGTCTTGAAACAAGGCTCTTTCCACTGGCCCCGGCCTGGGACAGTCCTAGGCAGCGGTTGTCACCCTGCCCGGCCCTGCGCCCTTCCTGAGGTCGTCTGGTAAAGTCACCTCGGACAGTGGAAGCAGCTACCTGCGGACTGACCTGGACCCCTAACCTCACGGGCATTCACTGCCCAGAAGGAAAACCGCCCCCTGCTGGAAAGCAAATGCAAGGGCATTTTGCGACGATCAGAACTTGAGCGTATTCGTCCAAAACTGGGATTTCGTCACCGGTGCTAAGGATGGCCCCCTCAGTCAGCGGTTCTCACCCAAGAGCAGTTTCGTCCCCTGAGGCTCACTGGGCAATGTCTGGAGGTACTTCTGGGTGCCACAGGCAGTGATGGCGGCGCAGAGGCCAGGGGTGCAGCTGCCCTGCTGCAGTGTGTGGGACGGTCCTCACCACAAAGGATGGCCCAGCTCTAAATGTCTGTAGCGCACTTCCCGTCTTTGCCTGCTGGTCCACTGGCATGAAGAACCCCACGTGGCGGTGGCTCCAGCTACAGTGGCGCTCACACAGTGACCCCTAGTGGACACACCTGCAATCCAGAGGCACCTCAGCCAGATGCAGATCCCCTGGGACTGATGCTGAGAAGTCCTGCTGGGGACACAGCGCCAACGTCAGCGACCCACACAGCCCCTGTGTGGAGCCTGGGAGACGCGGCCCTTTATTAAACTCTCTCACGTCACCCTGCTGGAGAGTGGCATCTGCTTCTTGCTAGGACCCTGACCCACCCTTTCACTGCGATCCCCAGGGCACAGAGGCCCACAGGCTCCCAGCCATCAGCGGGAGGGCTCAGGTCTTGGGGTCCAAACCCTTGACCCAAGGGTTTCTGTTCACTTATGTGTTTCCTGAACTGATGGTACCATTTACACTCCTGTAACCAGTGTGCGAAAGCCACAGTTGTCCACATTCTTGCCAACACTTAGTATTGTCTGTTTTTACATTCTTATTACTTTAGTCATTCTGAGGCATGCGTGGTTTTCATTTCTGCTACTTGAATGGCCAGTGAAGTTGAGCGTCTTTTCATATGTTCGTTGGTCATGAGGTGCCAGGGTTTTGCAGCCTTCTGCCCATTGTACCATTGGATGGTGTCACGGTTTCACTACTGCTGATTTCTAGCAGCTCTGCGTGTTCCAGAGATGAGCCCTTGCCCGACACGGGCAGTGCAAGTCCCTGGCGCCACCCTGCGGGGTTGCCGCTCACGCCCCACGTCTTCTGTCTCGGTGCTCGAGGTTCCGGTTCGTCACTCTTCTGGTCCATTTCCATGGGTTCCCGGGACCGACGTGTCTCTTCCTTAGACTTCTCTTTGGTTTTGCTGAATTGTATTCCTGGGCACGTTTTCTGGGCCCAGCAGGACCCGCATTTGAGACAGGGTTCCCGCCGCTTGAGTGGAGACAGGTCTCTGTTCCACCTTCGGCCAGTGCTGGCGGTCGAGCTGGGTATGCGTCTGTGTTCTCCCTCCTCCTCGAAGTCCGCCAGCTGCAGAGAAAACGTCTCCTCAAATCTCAGCCTCTACACTTCACATTCCTTCACTTGGGTTCTTTTCGTTTTTATGTTTCCTCCTGTTTCTCGAAGCACCTGTTTTCTAGAGGTCCGATCTCCCTGGCAGGCACCTGCCCACACTGGGGAGTCCCCCGGCGTCCCTGCACCTGCAGGGGGGAGTCAGCCCCAGCGGGGAGTTTCGGAGCTCTGGGCCTCTTCCTGGGAGACTCGCTGCAAACGGGCTTGCGAGTAGGAATGTGTTAGTGGACGGCGGCGCAGACCTGAGGTCGGGGCAGGTCTCCTGCTGCTACAGCCAGCCATCTGCTGTGGCTGTCCACAGTCCGCTGGGGACACTGAGCTGGCGTCACCGAGGGCCAGCTGACACATGTCAGTGAGATGGACTTGGCAGGATTTCCTGCTCCACGCCCAGCCCCCCACCGCTCCCTGTGGGCAGTCGTCATGGGTGAGGTTGACCCCGACGGGGCTGCTGCGGGGTGGACATTCACTCACTGTCCCCGGGACCGCCATGCCACAGCCCCTCTGGGACGTTGGTGGTGGGATGGGCCACCTCTCCTTTATTCCCCCTGTTTTAGGTACCATTTCTTAGTGTGAATGAATCATCAGGAACTTAGGAGCTCAGGGGCAGCTTTCCTCTTGTTCCCAGGGATTGGGAAGGCTTGTCCCTGCTACTCTGTCAGATCACTTTGGGGACATGGCTGCGTAATGGACATAAAAACTAGAGAAGGTCAGGGTGTCACCCGAAGGGGCAGCTGCGGTGGAGGCTCTGTGAGCGAAGTCGCCTGCAGCTGGAGTGCGTGCCAGACATAAACTCGCAGATCAGGACAGAGTGCAGGCAGAGCCCAGCCTCACACCCAGACCCCTGCCTGCTGCTTCGCTTCACGGTGAATCCCAGAGCTGGCCGGAGGGCCTCCCCCGTCCGCTCGCTCCGAAATCATTGTGATTTACATCATACTCAAGCCCCGGGGCCACCCCGGCCTGGCGCCCATGAACTGAAGGTGGCCTTGAACTGGAAGGGTTGACTGACCGCTCCCCGTTCGGCTGGAGGACACCCAGGGGCAGCTCCGAAGGCGCCCCGGTCACGTAGACATTTCTGCAGAATTCTCAGTCTTCGCCAAGCGTTTCTGCAAAAGCTAGTTTGGGCTCTTGTAATGAGGAGAACATGTCCAGGATTTGCATGAGTTCAACTTGACCTCTCTCTAGTCAGCATTATTGACTTTGGATGACGGCTATCTCTACTGCTCATCACGAAAAGACAGTCCCTTCCCGGCTGATGTTACTCCCGGGACTTTTGCCTAAACTCCGTGCTGTCGGTTTGTTGGTTTCCAAGGGAGAGACCAAGCGGGAGAGGCCCGGGGCCGCTGAGAGCAAGCAGTTCTTCCCGGCGTGATTAATACGGGAAGCTCCCAGCGAAAGATTCTGAAGTCCTATAAGATCATGCCATCGCTTTTTGGGTCTGTTTGTTTGTTTTAGAGAGGTGGCAGGTGAGGGAGGGAGAAGGAGAGGGAGACATCAGTGTGGGAGAGAAACACTGACCGGTTGCCTTCTCTGGGCCCCCTGCCGGGGACGAACCCGCACCCAGGCGTGTGCCCCGCCCGGGAATCGAACCCGCGACCCTTTGCTTTGTGGGACGATTCCCATCCGAGCCACACTGGCCCGGACACTTTTTGGGGTTTGGATTTTTTTTTGTTTTTTTTTTTTCGCTTTTTCTTTTGAAACAATTTCAGCCTTACCAAGCACTTGCAAAAACAGCACAGAAATGCTGCCGGACATGCCCTCCCGCACCTGCTGGCGTGACCGCATGACCTGTCCGCCAGGACCGCCGTCAGCACCGGCGGTTCCCGGTGACCCGTAATAGTCGTGCGTCCTCCATACCCCCTTCCCGGGTCACCAGCTGTCCCCCCACACCCCACATCCCTTCGTGGCCAAGGATCCAACGTGGAATCCCATGTCGCGGTCAGTGGCGCTGCCTGCCTGGGGGTTTCCAGTTGGACGGCCCTTCGGTCCATCTGCTGACCTCGGTGTGGGTGAAGAAGCCCACGCTGTCGGCAGGCCGTCCCTCGGCTTCTGTCCGACGGCTTCTCACGATGGGCCTGAGGTCACGCACATGTGCCAAGGGCGCCCCGGAAGCAGTGCTGTGCCCTGCTCGGGGCTTCGCGGCACTGCATTCCCGGAGCCCAGAGTGTTTGACTGGAGGACGCAGTTCCCAGGGAAGCGGGTGGCGGGGGGCGGATAGCGGGCTGGGACCTGCGGCCTGGGGCTGGCGGGCAGGCCGGGTCCCCAGCTGGCCTCTGGCCCAAGGTCTGCACCTCTGACGGCCCACCTGAGCCGTGCCTGCAGTCCAGCTCCGTCTCGCGGTCACACCTCCGTCTCGCGGTCACACCTCCTGGGGAGGGCAGGGCTGGTCGCATGGAGGGAACTTCTCATCAGCGACCAGTTCAGGCTTCACATTTTGCATGTCGTTTTTCTCTGTTTGCTTTAGTTCACCCAACTGAAATGCCGTGACGCTCTGGCTTGGGAAGGAGCTCCCCTGTTGAAACGTGTGGGCGGGTCTTTCTACCCGCCATCCGCGTCTCGGTGTGCGGGGACCGTTTTTAAGATGGCCCAGGGTTTGCTTTGTTTTTTCTCCTCCCGCACTTGAGGTCTTCCATGCCAGAGAAGGTGTGGGAAATAGGAACTTTCCTCACCAGTAAGGGGGAAAAAAATCACTTCAAAATTTTTGAAATAAACTTTGCGACACATTTAGTGAGGTTGAGAAAGGTCCCCATACCTTTGGTGACTCTTTCCTCCCCGGGACCTGTCCTGGGGACTAAACCGCAGCGCAGGTGTGGACAAGGCAGAGATTCGTTTCAGCGCTTATACAATGTTAAACTTGAGAGAAAAACCCTAAAATGTTTTATCGTAGGAGAGGTGAAAACTTATTACAAATGCATTTGATAGACTGTTAGAGAGCCCTAAACAACTTTCCCAATAAATCCTGTTAGTGACAAGGAAGAGATTTCTGACCGAATCTTCAGTTTCAAAAGGACACCGGGTTAGCCAGACATCTGGACAGCACACACACACGGACACACTCACCCACACACACACACACACACTCACACACATTATTTCTGTACGTCTGCAAGACCAAGAGGAGATGTGCCAACATGTACACAGGAGATTTTCTTCTGCTGCTCTTTTGCACCTTGTAAGTCTCCCCGAGTGAGCGCAGCGAGTTTGCTGGCGGGTGGAGAAAAGAGGATTTCCATCTGCAGCAGGCGTAGTGGGTGGAGGCAGCTCGTGGATTCGGTCATGGTGGCAGGACGCTCAGCGATAACGTCGAAAATCGCAAACAGTCCTTCTCAACCAGAATGGCATGTGGCCGGCAGAACCATCTGGAACAGCTGTCCAGAACACACAGCCACGTCCCGCACAGCTCTCACCCCCACCCGACATGTGTGCACACACATGCGCACGCACAGGCCTGCACACGCTCCCGCACACACATCCACACACGTGAGCGCCCACACTCACATCGCCCAGACAGAGGATCACGGCTTTCCCACTCTCCGCCAGGAGGAGGCGCCACCACCAGGGGGAGGAAACTGCTGAGAAGGGGGTGCCCCCCCCCCACCGGGGACACAGGCAGACAGTCAGGACGTCTGGTCCTGACCTCACACAGCCCTGCACTGGCGGCTCTGCCAAACGTGCTTTTAAAAAAAAGCGTTGAAAGAAAGAAGGTACTTACCATCCTACGTTGCTTCCGGGGCCAGCGCGCACGTTCACGTACTTTATGGGGGTGCTTTTGAAAACTGTTTCATAGCCCTTAAAGAGCCACCCCCCTAGACTGTCCTTGCTAGGGAAGGCCGGGCGGCTCGGTGGTCCGGGAGGGCACTCGGGCCTGATGTTCTGTGGTGTGTGACCTTGGGGGGCCCCTAGCCTTTCTGAGGTGGTCTGTTTCCGTGAATAAAGCTGGAGGGTAGCAGTAGCTTCTACCTCGTGATGTTGCACTGCGGTGCAGGTGTCTGGTCCACGGCGAGCATTCAATGCCTCTATTATTATTATTATTATTATTATTATTAAAGAAACGGCTTTATTCAGAGCAGCGGTCATGATTGGCGGTCCACAGCCATGTCTCGTCGGCAGACATGTTTGGGTTGGATCTCACAGTGTTTTAAAAATACTAATAAATTAGCATCTGAAAAGTGGGAGGTTTCGTGCACGAATCCAGATCTCACGTCTCTTGAGAGAACGTCTGCTAACCCTGGGGCAGTGCCCCGTGCAACACCCACAGAGGCCGGGCCCGCCCCCCTCAGAGCCCCGGGAAGCCCAGGCCGGAGCCCACCCCTCGGCCCTGTGGACGGCAGCCGGGCTTCTGACCTCTCGTCCATAAACGTGCCCGTCCGCCCTTGCCCAGACGATGCCAAATGAGTGCTGAGCATAAGGGCACAGAGCTGGTGCAGGGCCACAGGCCACGGTCAGGGCAGACCTAAGGTCTGGCACACCAACCCCATGGCCTGGGAGAAGCCTGACCGCAGGGACCCGGCCTCTAGGACCCCTCGCGCAGGCCTGGATTCCAAGTTCTGAGAGCAGGGCTGGGGGAGGCGGGCCCAGCCTCATGGCCTGCAAACCAGACGCTTCTCCAACATGGTCACAGCGAGGCCTGCGGTGAGTCTGCGCGCTGAGCCAGGGAGCTGCTGCGGCCAGCCCCACTCTGCCCCTGCGTGCCAGCCCCGTGGCCCCCGTGTGGCTGAGGAGACCGGGGCGAGGAGCAGCTGCAGACGTTTAAGCAACAGAGCCTGGTGGTCGGACCAGGACTCAGCCCCAGGTTGGGGGAATTGGCCAGTGAGGCACTGAGCCTGCGACTCTGGCCCCCCGGCGATGGGGCCCCGCCCAGCAGACCCGGCTGCCACGTTGCCCTCCTTGCTTCCTGGGGACCGGCTTGCTGCGGTCAAGGCTTTGTCAGCAGTGGGTTCCTGACGCGTCCGTTCCAGGGCGGTCGGGTGGGCGGGCGGCGGGCTGCATGATCCTCACTGGAACCTCTGGGCCTTAGCTCTCCCAAGGCCAAGGCCATGACTCACGTCCCCACACGCTGTCTCCATGGTTCGAGGGAACCGTTGGCCAGCCGCCCTGAGCTGTGGGCGGGAAGGCTGCCCTTTAGGGCAGAGAAGGCTTTGTCCTCTTCATTTATTGTCCTTTCCGACCACGACGCCATGGCTGAGCTCACGTAGAGATCCAGGGTTTCCAGCCAGGCACACGCTGAGCCTTCGCCACGGGGTCCCCAGTTCTGCTGGGAGGACCGCACTCACGGGACCAGGCAGGCGTGGGGTCAGAGGGCCCGGCCAGCCTCCCCGCCCCCCGCCTCCATGCAGGCGCCCCAAACCCAGCTCCCTCCGCAACCCCACTCGCGCTGCAGGGTCGCTCTCACTGTGGAGGGTCTCCCATCCGGGAGTCCAGACAGAAGCCCCCGCGTCATCCTTCTCTCTCCGAGGCCCCCACGGAAAATGAGGGGACACGTGTCAGACCAGTGCCGAGGCGCGAACCAGCCCCGGAAAAGGGGGAGGTGGAGATGTACAGGCCAGAAGCTTCTGGAAGTGTCTCCAACATGCGGGGGAGGTGACGGGGTTGGGGGAGGGAAGGGCTCGCCGGCCTGATTACAAGTGTTGGAATGGCTCCCCTGTGAAGAGTCTTAGCAGAGGCCCGGGCGCACCTCAAAGCCAAGTGCAGGGCCTTGAGGGCATGAGCTGCGGGACAACCTGTGCAAGTGCAGCAGGGGCCGCGCTCGGCGGGCAGGGGCCGGGGTGCTCTGGCGGCCAGCTCACACCCGCTGCAGCAGCAGCACCCAGGCCAGACGCCCAGAGAAGCGCCTCCAGCAGAGGCCGCCGTGTCTTCGCGGGGTCCCCTCGGGCTTCGGTGAGACACACACACCCGACGTCGACAGGGGTACCCAGAGGAGGACCGGCGTGGGCAATCACCGGACCTGATTCAGCGGCCCCCACCTCCGAGCCGCCAGCCACCGGGATGAATGGCCCCGTACGGCGGCCTGCTGGAAGCCGTCGGGCAGCCAGGTCTGCGAGCACGGGCTCCACGCGACTCTGGGCTTGGCGCCGCTTCCTCAGCTGCACAGTCCAGTTCCCGTTTGCCTGGGCTGCGACACGTGCCGGCAGGCAGGCCCCTTCAGTCCGGTCGCGCGTGGCTCAGGGGCTTCAACGCGCACAGTGCACCATCGCAACGCGGTCCCTACTCCCGGCCCTGCTGCCTTCACAGACGGACATCCCCACATTGTCCCCACTCCCTGCCCCGTCTCCTCCTGTTATGCTCTGTCCTCCATTCCTTCTGGTCCGGCTTCTGCCCGCAGAACTCCATCGGAACCGTCTCCACAATCCGGTCGACACCTCCGCTCGCTCCCACACGCCAGCCCCGGGGGCAGTGTGTGTGCCCAGAGACTTCCCCAGGCTCCTCCCACCAGGCTCCTCTCTCCGCTGCGGCCTGGGCCCCTTCCCCTCTCCCTAACCGTCGTGTGCTGGACTTTCTCAGGCACCCTCCTCATCAATCCCCTCCTCTCCCTCCAGGCGTTCCCGAGGAGAGACTGAAGGAAATGAACCCCCACGGCTCTGGCCCTGACAGCATCCTTCCTTTGGGGGCATCTCCCCGTCGCACGTGGTCCCTCCGCGCCCTCCCCCCTGCCCGACCCCCGACTCGTCTGCCTCTGACGGGCTGGCTGGAGGCACGTGGGGGCGATCGCAGCAGCAAACCTTAGGGTGTGGTCAACAACAAAGCTGACATTTTTATTCCCTCCCATCTGACACCTGGGCCTTAGTTCTCAATCGGTGGAGAACTCGGAAGGAGAAGAAGCGGGGGGTGTGGGTTGTCGTGGCCACGCTCCAGCAGGTGCAGTTAGTGCCTGCTTTCCCCGTGAGGGCGAGGCTGCAGCCCACGGGGGCGGGACTGCCTGCCGACGCGCCCCGAGTCCTCCCACTCAGCGTGGCCCCTGGGGCACACTGACGGCAGAAACGCGTGCATTTGTCAGCGTTCAGAATGCTGCTGCATGACCATTGCGTTTACTCCCTGCGATGGTGGCATTCTTCACTCCCTCTGCCACCCGACCCTTGAAGTTAGAGAGGGGAGGCTTGGAGACCCCGACCAGCAGGGAGGCTGCGTCTCGCTGGGCCCCATGCTGCCGCGAAGGCTACGAGTGTGGGTGTGAGAGGAGCAGTGCCGGCTTTCCAGGGAGGAGTGGGGAGTTAAGGGCCGTGCTTGTCCGACCGGTAACTGTTGCACGCCGCAGCCCTTGGCTTCTGCAATGGCAGGACGAGGAGCCCGGCAATGGTCAAACTGGACCGGAGGGGCTGTCGGGAAGGACAAAGACGTCCTTCTCCTGGGACACATCTGGGCAGAAGCTGGTCGTTCCAGAGGCAAGGGTGTCCCGGGGGCTCGAAGCAGCAAAGTCCCAAGCGCTCGGGCTCTCCCCACCCTTGGCCACTTCGTGGCCACCCAGGAAGGAGAGTCATCGGGCTCCTCACTCTGCCCCCTGCAGCCGGGTTGGCCACAGGTCAACAGGGTGGCGCACTGGGGCCCACGCCTGGCCACGGAACCTTGGGGCCTGTCACCGGATAGGAAATGCACCCCGTGGTGCAGAGCCCGGGTCCTCCCAGATGGACTAGTGCCACGAGGACCTCCACAGTCCTGGTGCCAGGCTGCGCGAGGAGCAGGGATGACTGGGAGGAAGGCTTCGGCTCCGCCCTCGACGGTGCGGGCACGTGGGTCAGTCAACAAACCCCTCTCTCTGGGCTCGTTTCTCCGACGATGAAAAGGAGATAATCGTCCTCTGGGCCAGGTGTTGTGGAGGTGAAGGACAGCGTGTGAGAGCCCTCTGGACACAGACAGCGCCCGCCCGAGACTGCAAGAGGACTCAGTGCTGAGGTCCTTGAATTGCCCTGAACGCCCAAGGTCTGAGCCCAGTTCCAACTGCTTGCAGTTACCCGCTGCTTCCACGAGATGGCAGCCTTGCTCTATGGGATCCACGGAGGCAGCCTGAGGAGGGGCCTGACTTAAAGGGCCAGCGCGCCCCTAAGAAGGGCCCGCGCGCCCCTAAGAAGGGCCCTGCAGACCAGGCTCTCCTCCCTCGCTTCTCCCCACGGCGGCGGCGTTGCCTGTCCTCAGAGCAGGCCGTCTTAAAGGAAGGAAGTAAATCTGGGAGTCCAGTCGAGTCCAAGGCAAACCTTTGTCAGGGCTCCTGGTCAGGTGCACTCCTGGGCGCCCCCATGGGGGAGGCAGACGGATGCAGAAAGCCCGGTCCCTGTCAGAGAGGTTGGAGCAGATGCCCTGGGGAGAGGGCACAGGACGCCTGGCATCCAGGCAGGTCAGCACCCGCTGGGGCCGGTATCCTGCCCACCCCTCACCGAAGACACGCACACCCCCAGCCCCGTCCTTGCAAGTGGTCACTGCCCGTTCCCTCCCTTCCCCCACCGCCACTGCTCACTGACTCTGACCCTCCAGCCCCCACCTTGCAGGCCGAGGCCCCTCACCCTGGTGGGCTCCCGGCTGCAGCCTCCGCGTCCCTGCTCACTGTCCACACGGGTCTGCCCGAGCTCTCACGCCGGAGTCCTGCCTCCGTCCTCTCTCACCCCTACCCCTGGGACTCCCAGGCCCCCTCTCTGCTCCAGCCTCTGGCCTGTCCAGCAGGGTCCCCCTCTGTCCTGTGAAAGTCAGGGGCCCCGCTGCCACCACAGGGGGATGTCTGCTCAAGGTCGCACCACGGTGCAAGCGGAAGGGCGAGGAGCCTTCCCGGGACCGAGCTCCAGGGACAGGAGCCCCGGCCACTAATGAAGACCAGGAGTCCGGAGCTCAGGTCCATGGGGTGGCGTTCAGGCCCCACTCGGGGACAGGGAGAGAGTTCTGGGGGGCCCTGACCGCCGTGTGAGTCACGCACGTCTGCCATGAAGACAGCTCAACGTGCAGATCTGGCAGGGAAGGGGTGGGGGGCAAGAAGCTGGCAATAGCCCCCGCACTTGGAGGCTCCAGTCATGGCGGCCCGGAGTCGGCAGCAGGCCAGGCTCCCCGAGCCTTCCGGGGACGATGGCATTCAGTCTTCACAGCAGCCTCAGCAACAGTCACAGCCGTGCCCACGTCACAGGGAAGGAACCTGAGGGGCACGCGGCGAGTGAGCTCCCCCAGGCCTTCCGGGACCAGGACCTGAGCTCGGGGCAGGGCCCCACCTGCCCAGGGCCTGCTGGCAGCGTGGGGCTTACCTGGGGAGGACCTGGACTTGGCTTCAGGTTCTACGGGTCATTTCCTTTTATTTTTAAAAATGAAAAACGTCCTCACATGCTTAATTTAACTGGAAAGTTCTTTCCACATCTGCACGACAGAGGAATGCAGGCGTTAGCAGGCAGCTGCGGATCCCAGAGAACATTTCCCAGGGACACTGGGCAGCCTCTGGCTTCCCCCTTCCCGCAGACTGTCATTGCTCAGGAATCCTCACCACCGCCCCCACGCTGCCTGCGGAGCGCCATGGACAGGAGCCCTGGCCACTAATGAAGACCGCAGGACGTCCCGTGGTTTGTGTGTGAACACAGCTGCCCAAGAGAACATAAAATAGGGAACGTGAGGGCCCAGCGCCAGCCCCGTGCCCGCACAGGGGGCCCACGGGCAGCTGTGCCACCTGGGGAGAAAGCCCCCCTCGCTGGTCAGCTGGTCTCTGTAGGCTGCATCCCTCCCGCCAGCGCCCAGCCGGGAGCCCTGGAAGGGGGAGGAAGCTCACCAGTTCCAAGAGAGTGACAGCCGGGGTGAGTGAGCTCCAGCAGCTGGCTGTCCACACGGTCCTGTTTCCCGGGTGACCGTGGAGACATGAGTCAGGATCAGGGCCTCCAAGCAGGGGCGCGTGGCCATGAGTCAGAGGCAGAAGCGGGAGTGAGGCACACGGACATCCCTGCCCCCGTTAGCAACACCGCTCTCCTTTTTTTTTTTTTTCCTGAGGATGAACCTAATTGACATTAATCTGGATTTCCCCCAATTACTAGTGAGACTGAATGTTTTTTCAAAAATTTATCAGCCATTTGGGTACATCCTGCTATTAACTGACAACACATGTGCCCATTTTCCTATCGGGGTGTTTATCATTCAGTCCGTGTGTCTGTCTGTCTGTCTGCTTGGGGTTCGGTGAAGGCGTCCCCCGTAGGAGCTCGGGGCCAGCACAGCACCCCCCACTGCCCCTCGGAACGCTCTGAAGGCTGCACGTGGCTTCTCCTGACCCTGGCGTGGCTTCCCTTGCACAGAAGTTTTCTGTCTCTAGTTTGTCAAGTTTATTTTTCTTTTTCTCTGTGTGTTTCTTCTGGGAAATGCTCCTCCATCCTAAAGCGCTTCTGATGTTTTCTCACAGTCTCTGCTGAAAGCTTTCAGGTGGTGCTTTGCATGTGGAAGTCCCCAGCCCGACCGAACGGCCACTGGCCCCTCTTCCCAAAGGGCCGTCTCCTCGCCACTGTCTGCAGCTGCCATTGCGGTCGACGGCAGGCTCCCCGCACACGCGCGTCTCCCTGACACTTGTATTTCCCTGAGCCGTAACTCCCAGGCGTGACTTCTGTGCCCTGTTTGGAGGGGTGAACCCTCCGTGTTCATTCTTTGTAAAATAGCTTGGCCGTCCGGGGTCATTTTCTCCATCACACAAAGTGTAAAATCAGCTTCTCACATTCACTAAAAACCCTCTTAGGGGTTACCTTGACCTCGCAGTAAATTTACACTTTAAATTTGGGGAGAATTTGGGTCTGCCTGTGAGTGAATATAATCCTTCTCCCTATCTTTGTTTTTTCTCTCTTCATTCATTCAGAGCCTATTTTCTCTCTTCATTCATTCAGAGCCTATTTTCTCCAGTGGGGTTTGATTCTTTCCTCCCCATACAGCGTGTCTGTACTTATTCCTGTAGCTATAACTTCATTTCCACGAGTGAGATCGGTACTTAATTATTTTCATCTTGTGACTTGGTTTTCCTGGTAGGAGGGTCACTGCGGTGTTTTATATATTAATCTTGTATTGGAAAGCCTTGCTGAATTCGTTTATTAACAGTAATTGTCTGCAGATTGCATGTCAACGATCATAGTCTCTGTCAATAGTAACTATTTGGTTCCTTCTTTTCCAATTTTTTTTTTTTTTTACCTCTTGTTTAAATTTCCTTTTGCTAGTTCAATGGCTGGGGCTTCCAGTACAAAGGTAGATAGAAACTGTAACGGGAGAATTTTTTCTTGTCTCTGAAATTTAAGAGAGTATTTCCATGACTTCGGCATTTAACGCGGGGTCTCCTGGTTCCCTTTTGTGTCGCCGTTAATATTGTCCTGTCGTTTCTATCACTTGTGGTAAACACCCTGCCACCTGCGGCACAGGCCGACCTCTCCGCACGGTGGCGATTCCCGGCGTAGCCCGCATTTTTTAGGTGAGTCCGGCGTCTGTGGGCGTGGTCCCCGCTACGAGGCGTGGCGTCGGTGGGCGTGGTCCCCGCTACGAGGCGTGGCGTCCGTGGGCGTGGTCTCCGCTACGAGGCGTGGCGTCGGTGGGCGTGGTCCCCGCTACGAGGCATCCCGCACGCCCGCAGCTGGGAAATATCCTCCGGCTAGGTGGTGATTTGAATCTTCAGGGTCGTAGGCAGAGGGCGCACTTGACCCTGACCCACTGTCCTGTTCACCTCTAGGCTCCAGGTCCCCGCACCGCTCGGCTCACTCGGCTGCAGCCCTGCTGCCCGGGAGGGCCTGGCTTGAGATTATCTCAGAGACGCAGCTTTTCTCCAAGAACGGAAAGGCTTCCCCGCCCTCCCGGGTCCCCGCTTTACACCTGGTGGGAGTCATTTCTGGCCTTCCTCGCGCTCGTGCCCAAGGTCCCGCCCCTGCCCCACGTGGACCGGAAAACTCCCGCGCAGGCCGGAGCCTCTCTGCTGAACTGCGCCTGCGTCAGCTGCAGGCGTCCAGCAGCGCCGAGCCCTCCTACCCGGCGGGGCGTCCAGCCTGTGGGCCTTTCCTGTGGGCCTTTCCTTCTCCTGACCCCGGACTGTGCGCGTGCATTGGCGGAGTGGGAGGCGGGAGCGCACCGCAGCCCGGCCGACCTCGCTCCAGCCCCTCTTCCCTGTCCTGGAACCTGTGTCCTCGGGCACCGCTTGGCCCAAGCGGCCGCAGACCAGGAACGGGGGCAACTCCCCGGCCACCGGAGCCCACAGACCTCGGACATGGTTTCACAGGTGCTGGCCCCACACCCGCGGGGGGCTTGCTGGTGGCCCCTTGCTTTTCCGCCCTTCCCTCTGAGAGCTCGTCTGCCCCACCCGCGACCCAACACGGTTCAGGCTGCGAATGAGTGGGCCTCAGGCCAACGCCGGCGCGTGGCGTGGGACACTCCTGCTCCGCGGGTGGTTCAGCACCTTGGTCGGGCCGGGGGCGGGGCTGGGGCCTGTCTTCGCAGCCTGCGGTGCTTCCGAGGAAATGGAAGGATGACAGGAGAGGTTGCCCTTAGCGTTCTGTTGCAAATAATTGATGGATGGACTTTGCTTGTCACGTTCTCCCCACAAATTTGTTAGCGGAGGAGAACACTGTACTCCCCATTTAAAAATCAGAAGCATATTTGAACACTGAGCATTTTTATTTAGCAATTTTTCGGCATTGCAGTAACGTACTAAAATGTGGCTTTCAAAATTCCTTGTGGGAAGGACCAAGATGGAATCCACTTTGAGCAAAGTTGTGAGCTGCTAAAAAGCAGTGGCCTAACGCCCAGCTCCCTCCCTCCGGAAGGAATTCTGACAAAAAGCATTCCCCGGCATCCAAAGGCCTGGGCTGGACTCGCTTCTGTAAACAAAATCAAACGAAGCCGCCCCGATAACCCTACGTTCCAGCTGGGCCTCAGCACCCCGTGTTTCTGACCAAGGGTGACGGCCACTTTCTGAAGCACCCAGGAGGCAGGACATGAGGCCCAGCTCCCAGCACACTGCTGTCCCCTCCACGGTGACCCGGGAAGCCGCACCATTTCTCCCTGTGGAAAGGACAGTGTTGCTAAGTAGGGTCCGTGCGTTTGCTGAAGGTCACACAGCAAGTTCACTGTGAAATCACATGGAACAGAAAGCTTAATGCCTTAGCTAGATGCGTCGTTGAACTCCGCAAAACAGCACCGAGAAGGCACTAGTAAAGCAAAGCCGAGGTTATCGGGACTCAGCCTGGACGGGCCTCAGCAGCATCTGGGGAGGGGGCGTGGGGACAGACACCCCCAGTCTGCAGAGGTCTGCCCTGAAGTGGTTCGAGGTGGACACTCCGAGGAGGAAACCAACTGGGTTTGGCTGGTGACTCGGCTAGCCCTCTGCACGGGGCGTGGTGGGGTGGGAGCCGGGAGCGAGTCCTGAGCAGCGGCCACTGTTTGAGGGGAGTGGTTTGCTGCAGTGAGCCGAGCGCTGCGTGGGGCAGACTGATGTCCAGGGCACTCCCGAGGCAAAGGGCGAAATGACGTGTTGGTTGATATTGTCTTTCACGGGCTTGGGGGGGACAGACAACAAGGTCGCACTGACCCAGGGGGCACAGCGCTCCTGTTAAAACCCGGCCCCCTGGCGACCATCTGAGATAGGGAGATATGGAGCTCAGAGGCGGCTCCCTTCGTCTCTTGTCTTAGGGCGTCTGCAAAGCACCGCAAGACCTCCCGGCCCCGAGGTCCGGGTGCGGTTAGGCGGCAGGGCACAGACGACCGGGCGGGAAGCTTCCCTGCCCCTGACACTGAGGAAGGCCCAGGGTCGTCCGAGGGACGTGGCCCTCCCGCCTCCCTCCTGTCCCATCTCCCACCTGAGCTTCTGTCCTTGTCCTGTTCTCACTCTGACAACAACTAACCCTGGTTCGAGTTCCAGTTAGTGACTCAAGTGTCACCTGCGAGCTCGTGCTGTGACCCATTAAGTTGCTTGGGGATGAGGAGATGGGATGGGGTGGCACGGAGAGGTGCCCAAGCTGGGGGCTCACGGCAGGGACCCCCGGGACTCTGCCCAGAGCTCGGCTGGACCTGTTCACAGCCCCCCGACACCTGCCTGCACACCACAGTAAATGCCATCACCGTGGGCGGCTGTGCTGGGGTGGCTGGTGCTGCTCTCACCTGCAGTGAGAACACCTGCGGCGCTTACTGCTCCCTCCACCCCGTCAGGGGCGTGAGTCTGGGGTCCTTTCTGCTCGTTCTAAGTTTGTTTAAAAAACAGAACGCACGTGTACTGCATGGTCTCACGTTGTTGAGAAAATGTGTGTTTGGCGTGAGGTGGACAGAGAGAGGCACTGTCATTTACTGTGACACTGGTCCAGAGCCACATACTCCTCTTAGTGAAAGCAAGAGCATTTGCATCCGTGGGGACACAAAGCTCTCGTGGTGTCCCCTCCACCTGCAGGGACTGGGAGAGAGCACGAAGGGACAGGGACCTTCTGAGACGCGCCACACTCTGCACTGATGTGGCAGGCGACTCTATGGCCATTGTTTATCAGTGTTAATGAGCCTGGGCCCCTTCAGCGAGAAGTCCAGTACAGTGAGTGCAAGCAGAGGAAAGAGGGTCCTCCCGGAGGCCGCGGTGGCCGGCACCTTGACCTTGGACGTCCGGCCTTCAGCACTGGGAGGAAGAGGGTCGCCCCGTCTACAATGCCTGTGCCACAGCAGCCTGGGCGGACGACCCAGAGAAGCCTGGGAACGCGGGTCACTCGGCACGCGCAGCAGCTGCTAGGAGGGATGCCTGCTGGCTCCCGCCGGGGCCCTCCGCTCTGCCCTGGCCACCAGCTGGTCACGGGGACTCCAGGCAGTCTCTGCAGACACAGGGCGGGGAGCTATGGAGCAAGAGGCGCTCCGTGGGGCCCCCACCTAAGCTACAGCCTCCACCTCGGCATCACCCCAAGGCACTGCTCGTGTGGGCAGGACAGTGGTCAGGCACTTGTGGGACAGCAGCGACCAGCACTGCTTCCCGGTTGGCTGTGGATCCCACGCACAGCACACCCTCCGAGTCACCGCAGGGCAGCGCTGTGGACGGCTCGGTGGCTCGGTGCATGCGACGGCCTGGAAGCAGCTGGCCCAGGACCGGGGCTGGAACGCCAGCCACCTCGTGTGCATCCCACAGGGCGAGACTGGAGACTCAACGGGGCCAGCGCGGAAACGCGAGCGTGGGGGTGGGGTGGCGCTGGTGGGCGCGCTCAGGAACCTGAGACCTCAAGGCAGCTGCTCCTCCCGGGACAGAGTCTGACGGGCGGGCAGGGCCGACGGCGGGGGGTTGGTGAGCAGGGCCGCGCTGTCCAGCCCCCAGAGCATGGCCATCGACCAGACGTCCACTAAGGGCAGAAATGTGGCTCCTGACCGCGTGGCGACTTTACCAAGATAAAGGGAGTCAAGTGAGCCTCACGAGGGTGAGGTTTTGTAGGGTCTGCTCTATAATCAGCAGAATCGAATGAGAAAAGAGAAGAGCTAGAAAATCAAACAGGCCAGCTAGCCCCAAGCCAAGAGGAGTCGGGGCCGCGGTCCCACGACATTCGTGAAGGGACGAGTGGGGCTGGGGCCGCCTCCGTCCGTCCGTCCGTCCGCACGGGTGTCTCACAGAGGCACAGACAGCTGTTGCACACCGCTGACTATTTGCAAAATTTCACTGCGTGTGTACATTTTACCTCAATTCTTAAAAAAGGTAACTGAGGCATCGTCTCCCCCATTACCGACCGTGACAATGATCCTCTGTACGTGGGGCGTCTTCAGTGTGATGTTGTCACCACACAAGTATCCCCGACACCCCCTCCACACCCAGGTGTGCCGACGTCCCAGCAGCCTCGGCTCACCCTGCCTCTACTGGGTCGTTTCCAAGTGGGGGGGCCCCCGGGGGGAAGGAGAGGCCAGCTCAGGTCCGAGCTGGACCGGACATCGGAGACCAAAGCGCTCTGGGAGGGAGGTGGACGCAGAATGCACCGGGCTCGTGGCCATTGCTTTGAGGCCCCACACGGGGAGATGCAGGACGTGCTGGAGACAACGTATTGGCACAAAAATAAGGCAAAGTTGGCACAAAAGCCAGCTTTTGGCACGTGCCCGGGGCTGTGAGCGATCGCAGACCTGAGGTTAGAAGGGCCCCGGGGAGGGAGGGGAGGCCAGGACTCGCAGGGCCGGGGTGGGGTAGCCGCCAAGCAAGTTGTCGGGAAGACACGGCCGTGAGCAGCCCCAGCTGGGGAGACGTGCCCAGGGTCAGGCCACGGAGCACCTGCCCGGCGTGGTCAGAGTGGAATCCTCCCCGCCCCCAGGTTCAGTTCCCACCACGTTCCTGTCTCCTCCTGGGACGCCCGGCCCCACTGCATAAGGGCCAGGGTTGCATTTACCTTCATCAGAACAAAGGCGTCCTTTGCACGGCTCTTTTCTCAATGGTTTGTCAGCAGAGTGAAGGTAACCAGTGAGACTGTAAACGGTCTCACACACGGGCACAGAGGTCGCATGGCAGTGTCAGCGTGCAGTGGGCGCACACATGGCCGGGGTGTAGATGCACACGCTAATTCCAAATGACGTCACTGTCCATTAGGGTTTCCTGAGGAAACCACGCCCCAAACAGCACTGAGGGACGGGCTCGCGTCTCCGTGGACTGGCTGCATGGACTGGCCGCGTGGACTGAGCTCGGCGGGGGGTTCTTCGGTGAGTCTCACGTGGGTCCCTCGTCTCCACGGTCAGCCGGCCCACCAGCTGGGCCCCACAGCCTCCCCGGGGCCTGTCCCACCGCCGGCAGTCGGCCGGGTGATGTGGGAGTCGCGTGTCCCCAGCCCCTAGCTGACCAGCCTGTCCTCCTCAGGTGGCCACTGGGTTCCAGAGGCAGCGAGAGAAGACAAGCCCTAACGGACAAGCCCTTCCCCAGCTTCTGCTTGCGTCACAGTTGGTGGCGACCCGTCAGCCACCATGAGCCTTGTGACCGAGCTCAGATCAAAGAGGTGGAGAAATCGACTGGACCTCTCAACGGGAGGGGCTGCTAGACTTTGCTTCCTTCAGTCCACCTACGTCACAGAAGCAGGAGCCTCAAATGAGAGCAGAACGCTCACAGGATCTGTGCCGACCCCCAAAACACTGTCCGAGACCCTGTCTGTAGGGCCCCTGGGAGGGTGAAAGGGCACATCTTCTCGATGTCCCTGAGCTGCCGGGGTTCGCAGCCGATTGGTAGGGCGGAAACGGCCTGTGGATGCAGACGCTGTGGGTGGCTTTCCGCATGCACTGTCACAGAACACAGGCTCTGAGGGGGCGTTTTCGGTGCCTGGCCACCGCGGCCGGATTCTGCTGTCCGCCACTGTTGGAAACCCCTGTCAGTGCGGGGCGAGTCCGGCCCCGAAGGCCCCCAGTGGTCTGAGCAGCTCTGCCTGAGCTCAAGGTCACTAACGTCCTCCGAGACCCTGGGATGAAGGGCCGCAGAGTCCGAGAGAGGTCGATGACTCCGAGGGCCGAGGAGTCTCTGCTGAGCCCTCTGTGACGTCAGAGGGAAAGCCGGCTGTCCTCAGGAAGGCGTGGGCGAGCCCTGGGCACCACCCGCAGCTTCTGGGCCGCACAGAAGGCTTGCGTCTTTTCTGAGGTCGGGGCCAGGCAGCAGCAATGAGGTCACCCCCCAGGCCGAGGAGATGAAAACCCACAGTCGCTGAGTCACGCCTGGCGTTGATAGGGCTGTGTCGTGTCTCTCACGGAAGAGAAAGCCCGCACCTCCGTGCATCCTGGACAGAACCCGTGGTGCCGGCCCCCGGGGCGGCCCGCACGAGCTCAGCGGGCAGGGCCCCAGGACAACCCCGGCCGTGCTGGCCGTCAGGAAGTTCTCCCCGGTGCAGAGGACGCGCCTCATCCCCAGTTTCCGGGAAGTAACCTGGAAGCAGCACCTTGGAGAATGAAACACGCAGATTGTGGTTGGTTCGGAGGAAGGTGTTCTGAATCGGCGGTGTGCTCCCTAGTCCCCGGGGTCAATAACCGTGGTAACGGGGGGGGGGGCAAGCAGGCAGCTCCTCCGGAATGAGCTGTGGGAGACTGTCCACCTTAGCAAAGTCCTTCAAACCAACCTAAGGAGCAGAAAAGTCCCCCAGAGTGAGGACGCATTGGGTGGGACTTCAGAACGTACCAAGGCAACGGGAGGAGAAGGAGGCAATCTCAGGGCCATCAGCAAGCACGTTGGCGCTTCCGCTGGGTCCCCAGAAACTCACCTGAGAGGGCGGGGCACCTGGCTGCTAGGCCACCTCCTCCCTCCCTCCTTGGTTCGGGGCTCCTTCCGGGGAGTCAGACCCCGGCCCTGTGGCCTGCCCTGGGCCCCGGCCGGCGTGCTCCTGGGCAGTGAGTGTGCACAGCCAGGGTGCGGTGAACGCTTGTGGGAGGCGCCATCAGTGCGAGAGGAGGGGGGTGGGGGACCGCCAGCTGGCACATGTCCGGCTGGGACGCGCAGTCCCCCGTGTGGGTGCTCTGTTGTAGCACTCAGTTCAGCCAGAAAACCAGGCACTTAGTTGTAAGTCACTGGGAGATTAGGGTTGCTGCCTCAGCGTAACCGAGCTGATTCGGACCGATCTGCTGGCAAACTCATCCAGAAGGCCCGTCTGCCAGTGAGCAGACGAGGACAGGTCTTTCTGGGCTGGCAAAGGCCTCCAGACCCAATACCCAGAAAGGCCGCCCAGCATGGCGGGTCCTCGTGGGCACTCTGGTCGCCGGACCCGCTCACCAGCTCCGCGTTCTCGGGAAGCCAGGTGCTTCTCTGGGCCTGTTTCCTCATCAGTGAAAGGTGGGTAATGTCGCAGGTGCTGGAGGTTAAGCAAATGAGCATCTGAAAGCCTTTCACTCAGCATCTGGCTGTGTGAGTGTTTATTGTCCAAACAGACAGCGGACTCGAGGCCGAGACACTCACCTGTGTCCAGGGAGCCCGAGGTTGCAGACTCGGGTGTGGGTGCAGCTGGGGGCAGGTGTCCTCACCCCACACCACCTCCCCTGTGGTCTAACCAGGGGGCGGGAGAATACGGAATGACTCGTGCAGGCCTCTGAACTGTGCCCCCACACAGCACCGGGCGCTGTGCTCACACGGAGCTCAGGCCCCCAGCATCTGTCCACCCCTGCAAGTCTCCTGCCGCCTCCCCCAATGTGTGCTGGGCCTTCCTGGGTCACCCACGAGCACTGAAGCCAGGATGGCCATCCACGTAGCTTGTCCTCGTGGGCATAGCCATGGGGTCCGTTGGAATTACAGATCTCTGTCCCCAGATCTCCTGTGGATGAGAAGGTGGCCGAGGGGGTGGGATGGGGGCAGTTACTGCACATGCTGAGGACCAGCGCCCACCCCTCGTGACGGCTCGGGGCGCCCGGCTGGGATAAACAGCCTCCCTTTGAAGCCCTTTCCATCTGCTCCATTTCCTTTATTCCAGATGAGAGCGTCCAACACATGGGTCTGCTCATCTCCTGGGGCGTATCCAAACTGCGGAAATGAAAAAAAAACAACAAAATACCCTCGGTCCGGTCAGGAAGCCAGCTGGTCTCCCCTCAAGAATGCTGACCAGTGCCGGTCCGACAGAGCGGGCTGCGGGCCCACACCCCACACCTGGCCCACGCCACCAAGGGCGCAGCGTTACCAAGGAGAGGGAGCGGGGCTCCGCACGGGAGTCGCACGTGGGCTGATTTTTTAGGGGGCCTGCTCTTCTTTTCTGGCAGCTGAACTTGGATGTTGGCTGTGAAAATTTCGTTAAGCAAATGGAATTTAACCAAATATTCCAGAGAAGTTACTTGGACTCCCCACACATCCGAGAAGAGCCTGCAAGTGCAAGCCCACAGAAGACGGGAGGCGCAGCCGCCGGGCTGAGCCCAGCCCCGGCCGCGGTCAGAGCGGAGTCTGGCAGACCCGGGTGTCCACGGGCACTCGGCGCTTCCACCGGCGCTGCCTCTGCCGTGTGGTTCAAGCTTTCTGAGGCTCCTTTCTCACCGATGAAACGGGGACAGTGGTGCCTTCCCCACAGGGTTGCCTTGAGATTTTAATGTGTTCGTTCACGTAGAGACCTCACGGCACCCAATGCTGAAGACACTCAACTTCCACCGACCTTCCTCCTTTTCAAGACACACGGTTATTCATTTCAAGCACGCTGTGCGCGGTGGCAGAACGAAGGTGCTGTGCGTGCTGGGGAGCTTTGAGCAGGAGCCTGGGAAGCGATGAGACACAACGTAGGGTGGTCACGGCCGTGAGAAAAGCTGGCTGCTTCTGGGCCTGTGCGATCCCTGGTTGGGAGCAACTTGGCCGTGACCTGTTCGGGTCGAGAGCTTCTCGTGTCTCTTGTTCTTGGAGTTTTTTTTGCGTCCCAATTGTCATCCAATTTTGACGATTTCATTCATTACTTATTAAAGCATTTTTTCCACTGCACGTACAATTGGGGGCTCCAAAGGGGACTTTGATAAGATCTCTTTGCTTCCTCCTGGAGAAAGAGCGGCCACTAGGGGACACAAATGGACACAGGTGGGCACTTAGGACCCAGCTGACAGGTGGCCGGGTGGCCCTGGCCGGGGTGCTGCTGAGGGCCGCGAGGAGAGTCTGGACTCCCATCGAACGTTCAGAAGGGGCAGTCGGTGTTTCTGTGGATGTGGACGTGGACGCTCTCACCCATGGCCACACGACCTGCACGTGGGAGAGCAGAGAAACTAGGGCCAGACGCCCGGGAGCCCGGACGTCGAATCTGATGCAGAAGAAGATGGGCGTGCGAGGAAGCGAGGAGGCGTGTCCGTGCGGATGGCCGTAAACCAGGAGGCCTGTCACCACAGAAATGAAGGGGGGCGCTCCTCTCGGAGCCTGAGGGGTCACAGGTGCCCAGGACGCCGCCCCCCGGTTCCTTCCTTCCACCCAGCGCTCGACCCGTTCTGTTTACCCCGAGTCCTTCTTAAAAACCGTGATGGGGCGGTTGACGCTGTATTTTTCAGTTTTCCGACCTCCTCTCCCCTGCCCTCCCCGGGGCCCCCTCAGCGCGTTCTCCGTGTCTGTGCCTCCGTGTCTGTTCTGTCCTGCCGGCGCCTCCGCTTCTGGTTTGCTCTTTGGGTCCCACGTGCGAGCGAAACCACACGGCGTTGGTCCGCCCTGCGCCTCTCACCCCGACGCCTTCCCCGCCGTCCGCAGCCCCCCCAGCTCTTCGCCGCTCCCCCGCCTTCTCCCGCCCCTCCTCTCTCTGCTCTGTTTTCCTCTTTATGTTCCTTCTTCCCATCTCAAAAATTAAAAAAAAAAAAAACGGGCTCAAAAACGTTGTCATAGTTTTCCAAGTCACAGAGGCCTTCTATCTCGTAGTCAACAGTCTGTAGGGAAAAGCAACACAAAATTAAACCGACGGGGACTAACGCTTCCCAGAGTAACAGGTATTCTTGACTAAAATTTTGACCAGAAATAAATCTTCCTGCCTAAATTTACATGTTCAAAATTTGACAGCCAAGTCGGACTGGGTGGAAATAATGGGCAGTGGCCGCAGAAGAAGCACCTCTCGCAGCTGAAGCAGCGGCTGCTACAATTACAATAATCGAGGGCTCAGATGCTGCTTTCTACTGTACACTCTTCCTCATCCATGAACATTGACCTCGAGGGAATTTATTCCAGCAAAATGAAATGGAGACAAGTAAGAAACGTTTACTGCGATGTACAGGAAGCTGGACAAAGAAAGTGACATCCTCTCATGGAATTTACCGTAGAAAAGGACTGTTTCGCCGTAAACTCATCAGTGCTCTCGGGACCCTGCTTCACACGGTTCTGCTCCAGATACCCTCAGGGCGAAGGTGTCTCTCAGGCCGAAACCTCACTAACCTCCATTTATTTGGTGGAGTTGTGCAAAAATCGTCTTCCGACCGAAAATGTTTTCTGACGCTTATTTTTTCTTCATTTCTAATGTTGTGTGTGTGTGTGTGTGTGCGTGTGTGTGCATGTGCATGTGAGTTCCATGTATGGCTGCCATGTGCGAGCCTCTTAGACGGTGAATGTTGACAATCTGGGGAAGGAATTGTACTCATTTATGCAGGTCATGTTTGTGCACAAAGGGAAGTTGAAAATATTTCTGTGAGAATAAAGAAAAATCGGTCTTTAAATGCAGGAAATCTTGTTGTCTATGAAATCAGTCTAACGTCACTTCTGTAAATACACTGAAAATCAGCAACCCCTTATGCTTCCGTTTGGTTTTGCGCCGTTCTCGGGGCCGGGAGATCCCATAGGGCCACGTGGACGGGTTTTAATTCGCGCGTCTTGGAACGAGGGAAGGCGCACGGCCTCCTGGCTGCCGGCGTGGGTCGGGCTTCCCTTCTGTGCTCTCTGCGGCGCTGCCCGTCCAGGGCCTCGCTCCCTCACCTGCTGGGAGAAGCCACATTGCGCTTCAGGGGTCCTCTTCCCGCAGGGCCTGTGAGGACGCAGGAGGTGTGCGCTGGGAGTCCCCGAGGCGACGGCGGCAACGGGAGAATGTCTCTCTCCTTGGCGACTGAATCCTGGAGCCCAGGGGCGAGAGTCACCTCTGAGGGCAGGGAAACGGCCCAGTGAAAACTGCTCTTGGTGTCGGCCCGCTGGGACTTCAGCCAGGGCAAGTCACGGGCATGGACAGACGGGCCACAGGCAGCCCCTCCCCAGGGATGTCTGGGGTCGCCTCTGCAGGGGGCACTGCAGGGTCCGTGACCTCCGCCGTCTGTCTGGAGACTCCTGGGTTTAACCTGGGCCTTCTTCCTCCCAGAACCCAGGAGAACGTGTCCCCCGTCTGGGGGCCACATCTGTTAACGGAGGGTCATGCGGGGAGCCAGCAGGGCATAGCTCTGCCTCTGTGGGCAGGAGGGCACCCTGCTCCTGGGGACGGGGCGAACGTTCCAGGCTGGCAGGCAGTGGGAGGGGCAGGCCCGTCCCGCAGAGCGGCCCTGCCGGCCCCCAGGTGGGTGCCGTCTCCGGCAGCCTTCCCTCTCGCCCTTCAGCCCCTTCGCTGTCCCCTCTGCATCTCATGCCCCTTCTGGTTTTTAAGGTGTCAGACAAGCTGAGTAGAATGTGCCCCTATGACAGGACCCCAGAAACTAGAAAATGGGGAGACGCCTGCGTCCAGTTCCCGGTGTACCTGCGGGCAGCGGGAGAAGGAAGCCCGCGTGGGTCGGCC